>JAWQRN010000659.1:0-27411 GCA_033557685.1 Sperchopsis tessellata | reverse complement strand
GTACCTAATTTCAATCAATAATTCAATCACTGCTTTCTTATACAGTAAGTTTTTCCATCTAATGACCGTTTTTATAATAAAAAATTCTACATCCAAGCATTGTTCTACACTTATCAGCTACTCTCAATGTTATTTACCTATTCCATTCTTTACATAGCAATATTTTCATCTAATTACAACTATGTTATTTTTTCAACATACTTAATTCCATTACGCAATTCACCAGGCTGAGCTTCCTCACACCGAATTAAGCAGTTGGCAACACTTACCAACCACCCTCACACTCGACACCGTACGCATGCGCGTGTCATGATGCATGAGCAAGCTGACACATTCATCGACAAATCTGACGCTAGCCTCACAACCGAAGAGTCCCCATATTTTACACCAGTTTCATCAGATAATATACCGTTCACACTACAACCCGTAGGTAGTGTAGGTGGGTTTAGTAGCAAGACAGATACACTACTATATTGAGAAGTTTATCGTAGGGAAGGTCAGCCGGGTAAATTATGTAGGAATTAAGTATATTTGTATGTAAGAAGATGGCAGTAAATAGATGAAAAAACTTACAATGTAAACAAAGCAATTGAAAATTAACACTGAGAGAAGTTGATAACACAATTTATTAGTGTGGCATTTGTTGTTGCTGCAAGAAAAATCAAAGCGCTAACTAGATGGAAAAACTTTCTGTAGTAAAATGATATTATCACACACACACGGACAATACACTTATAGATGATGATGATTATGACGAAGGCTTTTTGAAAATTGCACTAGTAGAATGTAATTATGTTGTTAATAAACCCACTTTCACCACCTGATGATATTGCTGTAAAATCTGGGAACTTTTCTGTTGTTAGGTTAGCGTCAGGTGTATAGGTGAGTACGTCAACTTGGTCATGGCTTCATGCTTCGTAGAGTGTGGTGTGTGAGGCTGGTTAATAAGTGTTGCCATCTGCTTGGGAGTGCAACATAGGGGATTGTAGCCTAGAGATTGATTATGTAATGAAAATTAAGTATGTTGTAAGAATAGGAACGGTTGTAAGTATAAGAAAACAATTACTGTGTGAAAAATGCATAAGAAATTAACATTGAGAGTAGTGGATAACAGTTTCACAATATTTGGGTGAGGCATTTGTTGTTCTTAGAATAAATATGATGGTAAATAGGTTGAAACACTTACTGTATAAAAATGATGTTATAACACTGTATTTGTAGATAATGATGATGATGATAAAGAAGGCATTTTAAAGTTTATGTAATTTTTAAATGGAACAATTTGCGGTAGGCTACAAATAAATATAACAGATACATCCTTTTAAACCTATTTATTCATATGTACAATTCTAGCTGATCCAAATTTCGGCGAAAAACAAATAACGTGTGGCAACATATAGCTACATATATATTCATATATGTATATATATATATATATATATATATATATTATATACCACAAAAATGACAAACATAATAAAACACAACCCTCGTTCTCCGTAGTTTTGATAACCCCAGTAACAGCAGCTATTGGGGACAGTGTAAGAAGGCAGAGGTTGCTAATAATCCTCGGAGTATAAACAGTTACCAAGCAATATTAAATACGTGCACCTATAACTGCCGCACATTTTTCAGCGGAGCAAAACTAATGGAGCTAGAAAATGAATTAAACAAGATTCAATGGGATGTTATAGGTCTGAACAAAGTACAAGAGAAGAGCTTATTCAACTGAAAAGTGGACATATGTTTTACCACCGTGGCACTAATAATGGAATAATCAA
This sequence comes from Sperchopsis tessellata, assembly GCA_033557685.1. Classification (NCBI taxonomy): domain Eukaryota; kingdom Metazoa; phylum Arthropoda; class Insecta; order Coleoptera; family Hydrophilidae; genus Sperchopsis; species Sperchopsis tessellata. The sequence goes on along the minus strand of JAWQRN010000659.1, from coordinate 25,630 downwards.
GTTTGAGAGCACATTAGCAATATTAGAGATAAAGATTTCTAGGCGATATAAACTTCAAATTCTGCATATTTATGTAGTACAAGTAGCCACTCAGACGAAATAGCCGAAGCGTTCTATGAAGAGGTGACAGATCTTCATGAGTGCTCAAATGCACATTTTAAGGTCACCTTTGTATATTTTATTGCAAAAGTAGGAGTCAACAACAATACCAAGAACGAGATTGACTATATACTCACTAATAGAAGAGTCATAATATAGCACTGCATAGTTTTAATACTGGAAGGGATGACAGTGTTATTAGATGTATAATATCTTTAAATGTCAAACACGAAAGATTAAAATTAACCAAAAGCTGTGGCAGAAAAATTAACTTGGAACATCTAAAATATAATCAAGAAATATATCAACTAGAGCTTAAAACATATTTGCTGGTCTGGAAGAACATAATGATGCCGGTAATGTGTTTCATATAATAACAGATACAACCAGAGTCAATGGTAAAAAGGAGTAGAAAATTTTCGAATAAACCAGAACCCTACAAAGACGGCATAGAGAACTAAAAACTGGTAAGACACGAAGGCAGAATATAAAGTATGTGGAACTTTCAAAGACCAATAAAACCTAATAAAAAGATTATATAACTATGACGCCACCCTCCAGACGATAGAGCAAAATAAGAGCTACAAACAGGTGAAATAGAGACTAATTTAAAAAAAGCAAATAACAGCCCTCATATCTGTAAACGACGAGAGAGCAGATGATATAAAGGAAATCCTTGAAGTGGTTAGAAAATTTTGCCAAGAACTATATTGAGAGGAAGGTAGCCATGGAAGATGCTCCAACAATATTACCCTCAAAAATTGAGCATGCTCTAGAATCAATGAAGTGTGGAATAGCACCCGGAGAAGACCACTGACATTCGAAATCGTGTTGAAGAAAAGTTATATACAGTCCTGAAAAATAATTATACGTCATGCACAGAAACAGGTACCAGCATCTTGGAGCAATCTAAAAATTCTTTTAATCCACAAAAAATTAAATTTATCCATGGCTTATAAGGTCCTTAACACAATAATTTCGAATCGCCTTACAAACTAATTCGATTCGTACCAGCCCAAAGAACTGGCAGGTTTTCGGAAGTTATATAGCACTATTGACCATATTTACACGGTGCGTGAATTTATATCTAATTGAAATTAATAAAACTTGCCACTATGTTGTGCTTTCGTAAACTACGAGAAAGCATTTGAGTCAATCAAGACATCTCCAGTTATTAAAGCTTTAGTTCAAAATGGCATTCCATCTGCGAATTCTGTTGAAGAATTGTCTTCTAAAGCCCGCCTTGTTATTGGCTCTTTGGATAGTTGGTTTAATTATAATAGGCTAAAATTTAACCTTGCAAAGACCAATTTTATGGTGTATAATAATTATCACCAACAAATCCATTTAGATTTGAGGATGAATATTCGTGGCCAGATTATCGGTCAGGTGTTCAGTAGCAGTTTCTTAGGTCTTTTTCCGGATGTAAATCTTGACTTTAATGAGCATGTTGCCACTTGAAATAGAATATTATAATTATAAAGGATATTGTTAGGTATGGTACTCAGTTCTGGGCGGTAGAACAAATTCTGATATTTTGTTTAAAAGCCAGAAAAGGGGTTCGTTTTCCGTTTGATGTACCATCTGAGTCATAACGAAACCTGTAGGTATGCTTTTCAGGACAATAATATTTTAACGGTTCCGTCCTACTATGTCTATTCAATGTTAATGTATGTCTATAAAAATCAGAATAACTTTGAATTAAATTTTCATATACAAGAGCATAATACAAGAAATAAACGATATATGAGACCCAATACATCACACTACACAAAATATATAAATAGTACATTTTATAGGGGTGTTAAATTATTTAATAATTTACAAAGAAATGTTTTGGAACTTGATACAGAGTATAAAAAGAGTAAAAAATGTTTATTATTATCAGTTAGTTTTTATTCATCGACGGAATTTGAGACTTGTTTGGGTCGAGCTTGAATACCATTTATTGATTGAGGTCTATGGTTGGCACCTCACTGTTGTGGTGACTGTCTTGTGATTCTTTGCATTGTGTTGCCATTCTTTATTTGTTGTTTGTGTGTTGATATTCTGCATCAGTCAAGTATTTTAAGTTATCGTATGACTCATTGTGTATTGTGAGTGTATGAGTAATGTGTGGATTTTGGAGTTTATGTATTGAGTGAGCCATTAGAAAACTCAATGTGTAGGTTATATTGCGAGTTTGAACAAATATTGGCCTAGAATCTTTATGTTAAGAGATAATATTAGTGATAAACAAGAGTTTGTTTTTTAATTTTGAGAAATTTTGTACTATGTATATTTTATACTTTCTTTTTTAACAGCGTTTTTGCTTATAAACAATAAATACTACATACACCTAATTAAAAACAGCTATACAAAAGCCACATCAAAATTTAAATTATGTCAAGAAATGATTTTTTTTTATATTCAAGAGGTGTTATCGCCGAAGTTGTTTAAATGCATGTATTTAGACCACCTCATAACGTTGGATGGACATATTTCTTTAGAAATGGAGCTTGCATGGAGTACAACTAGACGTCTAAGCAACATATTTTAGTCAAAGATGTCTTTGTGTTTGAAACTAAGGGTTTTCGATTATTTTTTCGTAATAATTATAACGCTTTATTAAATAAGGAACACTTTAGTTTTTTTGTTACTTCATGATTATCTATAAATGCAAAAAGAATGTTGAACACTAAGTCTATAAATAATTGTTTCCCAATATGTGGTATACGCCTCTATTACATTTTATTACTTCATTCATCAACCATTTTAAAAATAGGAAAACGCCTATTATAGTAATACGCACAGCATGCCCTCGATTACTTCCCACAACGTGGAGTAAATTACTATATGTCAATCATATTTTTAAGCCGGGAAACTGACCCCAGGAAATTAATAATTTACCACCATTAGGTGTGGTGTACATGTTCTTTTTAACACATAAAATTTCATACAGTAGGCTACTAATTATCTTATATAAGCTAGGAAATAAAATTTATTAAATCAAATTTACCACATAACGTGTGGGGGAACATAGCTACCAGAGAGCATTCCCACATATTTATCATAGAAATTAATTATAAAAAGATATTCTTAAAAATATATTTATTTATAAACTTATAACCTATAATAAGGTTTAAATAAATCTTTACAAAGTGCCACTTGGCACTCTTTACAAATTAAATTGCTTCTTTTTTGTAGCTTCTATGTGCTGCATAATTTGTATCAACGGTAGGTTCCTTTTACCGGTTTTCCGTACTAGCAAATAATTTTCGTTTGATTTATCTACAAGATTAGTCCTAATTAATTATCAAATAGGTATTGACAACAACTGCATCCAGCAAATAGTAAAATATATTCGGGACTTCCACACAGTGGTATAATGCCCAAGCAATATGTCAAAATGATCTACATCGTCTATATATTTATTATATTTAGCGATGGTAATGGGGCAAGGAACTGTTTCCCGATTCTCTACTTTATTTGTACGCAAAAAAAAATAGTTTTGTTTGTTTTGCTAATCATCTTACTCGCCAATACAATATTTGGTTCCTCTATATTATACACAGAAATAACTCCTGAAGCCACAGATTCTAAATCGTTAATTGTTAATTATTTATCAATATTCAAATATTTGCTGGAAAACTGCTTTCTATTTTACCTAATTCTCCTACAACCAAATAATCACACATCCAATAATTTTTTCTTCACAGGAATTGTAGTGTAAGAATTGTCAAAATAAAAGCAATAGCCCATATTGTAAAATGACAGACAAAGGTCTAAAACAACCCTTTCGCCCAACATATCGCCAACATTTTGCGTAGTTCATTTTCCTTGATTACTGAAGTAAATCAAGAGCCAGTTTTAGAACATGCTAGTAACCATATTTTGAATCCTTGCTTTTATTGGTTTCATGGGCATATATTGGTTTACACTGGAGCGCCTCTTAAAAGCCACCATGCTTTCATCCACAGACAAAATTCTATATTGTATAAATATATTTTGAAAAATATGAGGCTAAATGTCTTACTTTGAATAACAGGTGTTCTTGGTTATGCCATTTTCGAATTATTAATTACATGAAATGTCACAGCTCACCCTTTCTACGTGAACATTTTGATTGGCAGAACAGTAGGAATGTAAAGTGGTCAAGGCGTGGAATTCCATTATAAAAGGTATGCCAATAAAGCTATGTAGCTTATCTATGGCTATGCCTAATCAAGTATTTTTAATATATATATATATATATATATATATATATATAGATATATATATATATATATATATATAAAATTATATCACAAACATTCACCTTCGATTATTCAGAATAATAGTGAGCGTAAACACGTTGCTTACTATTGGCCTACTCTGTTTTCGTTCAACAATGGATAACATTAGGCGAACGTACTTCATTCTAGTCTTCAGCCAAAATTAAGTATTCTTCAGAAGAACTGATAATAATATTTCTGGGTCCGATGTTAGGTGGATGATAGTCAGAATCACTGCGGGAATTTTCTTCTTCTTTGTCTTGACTATCCCAAGACAGTAGGGAATATATTCTTGCACTCTTTTCATTTTTTCTGACAGCTACATTTTGTGTGCTTACAACTAAATCATCTTCAGCAACCGAGTCTGTATCAAGATTCGAATCGCAATATCCCACTTAAAGTAAAAAAACCAACAAAAAAATCATCATCAGTCTCATTTTATATCTGCCCCTGATGTTATTTCTATATAATTTCCTATTCTGTTTTCGTTCATCATTAGCTTCCTTTCGTTGTTATAATTTTTCTTTATTCGTATTTCTTCCTTTCTAATTTACGGCCTCTTGTACCGTTTTGTGTCTACCTTCTCACAATCGAACTGTTTTCACATTTCCAGATCAGTGATTGGTATTTCAAATGTCATATTTCAGTGATAGTTCTCTCTGCATTCGTTGTTTCTAGTCAACATTTACATCTTAATTCAGGTTAGTTGTTTGCGATTTTGAGATTTTTTCGATTATCCCTATTATTTTCCCTTCCATAGATTTTTTCTGCCTAATCCCTTAGTAGATTTTCTATTGTTACTTGTTTATTTTGTACATGGCTCTTTTTGTGTAGTTGCTGAGTATTCTCGTGTTGTTTAGGTTTTGTTCAGGTTTGGTTTCCTGTCTTGACGTCATCTCCTGAGTTAGGTTTTCCCTCTTAATTTTCCTTCTCTGAGGCTTCGTTTATAAATTTTTCTTTTTTTCCTTTGTTTATTTTGTTTTGTACTATGTATATTTAAAATTTTGAAATGTTTTATTACACCTCTCTTTTAGAGGTTTGTTTATTTTGTTTTGCTTTCGTTTATTTTATTTTATTTTATCTTAAGACTGTGGCTGATGTTTTTCTCATAGTGTAGCCCTGAATATGAGGCAGTAGCATCGAAACATGTCGGTTACTGTTCAATAAAGCAATTTTAAATAAACTGGTTTTTCCTTGGACAACTTCTCAATATGTTTTTAAACCATAACATCGGTAAAAAGTCTGTTAAACTTATATCAAAAAGAGAACACTTTCATCCCTATAAAGTCCATCTACTACAGCAGGAACTTAATAAAGATGATTCCTATGGGAGTTTACAATTCTTTGAAGAAGAGATGTAGCACCATCGACGGATTTACTAAAATAATCGATTCAGCGATGAAGCTACTTTGTGTCTACATGAAAATGGGAACAGACATAATTGTCGATATTTGTCATACAATGAAAATCGAAGGTAAATATCCGCATGGTAAGTTTGACAACGGCTAGATATTTAGTACTTCTACAAAATAAGATACTGCCTGCTTAAGTCTTATTTCCACAGGAGAACTTTAATCGTGTATGGTCTCAAGCAAGATGGTGCTCCTTCGTAGTATGGTGTTGTGGTTAGAGAGTTTTTAAATAATGTGCTTGCATAGGAAGAAGGGGTGAAATAATATGACTCCCATGGTCACCGGACTTAAATCCTCTTGATTTTTTTTATGGGGCCACCTCAATAGTGTGTTCTACAAAGATCAATCAAATAATTTACAGGATTTAAAAACCAAAACTAGAGCAGAATTAGGGGAACATTTTGAACTTTGATTCAATTAATTTTGTTTCTTTGCGCCAAGGTACTTACTCCCAAAAATTAAAACACAACCACGTTACTATTTCAAAAATTAAATTTTCATTGCGTGCGTGAAATGTCGTAAGAAAATTTCGAGGTCACAAAAATATATACACCTTTTACCAAGCAACTTTTGTTAAAAACGAATTTTCGTAAATTCAATAATAAAAAATAATATAGCCATGTTGATTTTACCTCACCCTGTATATGTTTGGGCTGTTGGTGAAGTGTATGTATTTCTTAGGTATGGGCTACTCGATATGTGCCCGTTTTGGCAGTTGTAATGTGACAATTTAAGTGGTATATATTTTATGATGTTCTCTCAATAAAATGTATTATTATTTATATAATTATTAATTAGGATAGTGTTATATTACTGTCTTATGCAAACTGTACGACAATTCTATTTTAATAAATTCTTACTTTAATATTGCATGGCGTTTCCGGTGTTTTAAAGATTTGGAGTGTACAATCTAATCAAACCCTCGAAGCAAAACAAATTACATACCTGTTTCTTTGTGTAACACAAATACTATTTACATTGTCATTCAACGTAACATGGAGCTCAAAGAAAATGGAACCTAGAGGTAATAAAGAATTTATACTTACTAATTTACTAATGGAAAAGATAAGTTAGGAAGCCTATTAATTATTTAGAGCTTAAATAGTCCTAGGACATGATTTTACTGGCGCGATGGTGCAGTAAAATAACAGAACGATACCGTTAACATACTCGACTGATAAAGTTGATGAGGAACCGAGTAAATTTAATGCATGTCTAGTAAAAGTGGTTAATGTCTACACGGTTGCTGTTTAGTGTAAAGAAACCTTACAATAAATCTGTTGGCTGAATATCAAGCTGGTTTAATCCCATTTGTGTTCATTCGGCACTTTCCTATAGGTCAGCTAAATAAATGTGGTCTACGCAGATCCTTGGAGTATTATTTTTTAGCGTTGTCTTTCGAGACCAATTTTAACGCCATTCTTTCCTTTAACAAAGTCTCTAACAGACTTCTCTACTGCTTTTATAGCCTGTTATATCGTTTAAACAAAGAATAATGTACTTTTTAAAGCCTCACAGGATTAAAAGTTTTTTAGGTATATTGTTTTTATCAAAATGTTAACGGCCAACAGCAGTAAGAGTAAAAAATATAAAATGTATAAGTAATGTTAATTAGTAATTTTTAGGCAATTATTGTAAAAAAGGGTGGTTTTGGTTCACAAAATTAAAACAATAATGATGTGTGATTAACGTTTTCGAAAATATTTTAATTCTCATCATCAGATCTTGAGTCTGCAAATTAACATACTTCAGACAAACGATACAAAAATAACAAATCTACAGACATTCATGTAACATCACAAAGCTATAAACACATACTAAATTAATATAACATGAAAACGAAAAATTACCAATACGTAATACAAAAACTTTCAAAAATATGACTTGCTAGGAAAAGGAACAAAACAAATCAGATCAATAAATAAAACAATACCAAGTTAAAACTATAAAATAAAACACATAATGTATAGAACAAAAAACGTGCAACAAATAAACAAACAAATGAAATGTCATAAAGATAAATAAAGGACCAAACAAAAAAGCAACAAAATATCTAACTTGTAATGCTAGGTCAAAAAAATAATAAAATAAAATCTTCAAGTGAGCCACCTCAAGGAAATTAATGCTGCTAAAAAAAACGGGAATTGCAACAGTTAACCTGTTCATTTAAATTCTCAACGGAACCCTCCCTCAAAGATAAACAATTTTCAAATTTTCAGCAGAGTAAACTTTTCCACCCTTGGGATAAAAATGGAGATACCTTACCCTGTATCTGGATCAAAGGTGTTGTGCTTGCTATTGATGTGTAAAGGATCAACCAGTTTGACCCACGTAAGGAGCTCCACAAGTAGAGCAAGCAAGAGAGTAAACACCGCTCCGATTAGACACCGGAATGGAGTCCTTGTTACAAACGAAGAAAGTACCTAGGATGTTGGTGGTGCTTAAAGAGACTCTTACGTTGTGGCCTTTTAAGACGTTAGCCGCCTTATATGAGAAACTACCAATTAAATTATGTTCAATACATATTTAGATGACAGTAAGATAAATAATATTCCTATTACAAGATTTTAATTCGGAAAATGTTAATTCATATGGCATTGATGTGATACCATAGATAATTAAAATAACCCAAAATTTTAGACATTATGGTTACTAAAACAAAATGTTGATGATTTTTTCTCGGAATGTTTACGTTACTCATATCTTTACAGAAGAGTGGAACGGGATGAACGTCACCTAATTATTTGCTCTCAAAATTAGGTAAGATAATTTAATCAGTTGTAAGCTCCTGAACAGGTAATAATTTGTAAGGCCTATATTAATGTTTTTTTAGCGTTCTTTGAATTATTAAATAACTTTTTTTGTTTCACGTTATGTAGCTCGTAAACTAGTTTCAGCATTTTCTAAAACAAATTATTTACAAGGTCGAACATCTCCAAACAGCTATTGGCATACAGATTTTACTTAGAGAGATTTTGTTTTAAAATAAATGTTTAAACTAGGTGTGCGGAAAAACTTTAAAATTAATTTTGGTTTTTTTTATATGAGTAAATTATATCATAGTCATATCTTCAGGATTTCAGGGAGATAACCGTGTGTTGTATTATATCATACTCACATTAAAAATTAATCAAAATATCAAGATCTTCATTCTCGCTTGCTCTAGTACTACGTCTCTTTCTTTTAAGATTGTTAGTATCTCTTAAATTTCTACAAGTATTCAAAAATGTGTTTCACTGGGAGCTGGGCGATATGAGTATATTTGCTATATACTCTCTTCTTACAGCTTTATTATTTTTATTCTTTTTAAATGAAGGGAAAATATTTCAAGCTATTCAATTTCTATGTAAACCATTTTGATGAAATAATTCTAACAAATATCAAATAAAAATAACGGTAATAAAGTAACAATGTTGTCACAGATCATCAGCATATTTTGGAGCATTTTCAAGGTCCAATATGTTAAAAACTATTACAGCTAGACCTAACAACCCTTACATATATGAAATAAGAAAAGAAGGATCTAAGAGAAGATGTAAAATACACAGGGTGTTTTTTAGTAGTAGTTAAAAAAATATATATGAAACCCTAAATATAGTGAATCACCCTGTATTTCGGCACGAGTTGATTGAATTTTTTGTTAAAAGTATTCACGCCCTTTATCAAAGCGGGCACTAAGCCATAGCATCGGTGGCCTAGGCGGAGAAACGGTTTTGCTTTGTAAAGTTTCTTAAATAATTAAATGTAAACTTATTATTATTATAGAGCATGTAAAATAACTAGACTTGTCCGAAATATTAGTCGATAATTTTACTTTCGTTGTGTCTTGGTCATCATAAAGGTTATGTTATCCCTCTTATAGCTTACAATAATAACTCCATACTTAACAAACTTGTCTCTGTTAATTGTCGTAGTTAAACTAATTGTGTGAACCTTAGTTTTCTTAACTAACATGTGTTTTATTTTCAGATGTCCTAATATGGGTCAGCCTTGGATGCTAGTTCGTGCAGCTGCTATTTTACTGGTGACAAGGCAAACTTTAGCCCTGTCGGACATGTGAGTACTAAATCAATAAATCGACATTACGCTTTGCCACTGTCATGTCGGAATTTGTCATGGTCTATTTCCGTTCCAGAGATAAAATAAGATAATAAAATAAAGACCATTTAAGGGTTCACCGACGTTATATGATGACAGATTGAATATCGCCATCGACAATTATTACCAGGCACGAAACCATTTTTACTTCGAGTGCTTTGGCATGTATTTCGTCTTTTCGTTCATCAGAAGTATATTTGGGGGAGTACACAGTATTTATAGAAAATTGTTCCTTTCACAGATCCACTTAGTTTGCGATAATCAATCAATTTCAACATATTATTTACTTTCATTCGTTTTTATTTCTATATTTTTTTCAACGATTATATCGTTATATTATTTACATTTATATTAATGAGAAATAATATAAGTAAATAAATACATATTAAAGACAGTATAAAAATTCGTGATAATAAAGTTAGTAATGATAACTAAAGATCTGAAATGGCAGACTCAGAAAGATAGTGTACCGCTGAACATAAATCAACTTTTGTCATAATTCATAAGAAGTGATTATAATTTTTAAATAGCCGAAGCATAACTTAAAAAGAAATTAGTTAAATCGAAAATTAAACTGAAAAACAGTTTGGTAAAATGGAGAAATTTTTTGAATTCTAGTAATTGTGAATCTTTAAATAATGCTAGATTTAGAAAAATAGCAATAATTCTTGTGATAATGTTGGTAAAAATAGAGATCAAGATATATCCACTGATCAAAACTAAGATAGGAGTACCCCCGCAAATAATGTGGTGAAAATTAAGGAAATTGAAATTAAAATACCAGTAAAAGTAGTGATGACAATCTATTCGAAAGTTACGGTAGTAAAGAGTTGAAAACGCCGAAAGCCAGGGTTAAAAAATCCAAAGGTAGATGAGATCGTCAAAGTCACAAATATGATTGGATATGTCTAAAAGTTGAGTGAAGAACAGGAACTAGCGAATCTGCTAGGTAACCGAAGAGCAGGTGGAAAAGGTAATTAATGCTTTCGTGAAACTATAGGAGCACAAGACATATAGGCATAGGCATATGGGTGTTGTTGATTCATGGAATTATCTAGGAACTCTTATTAGTATCGAAGCTATCTCCAAGTTTTCGGGTTAGCTTTTCTTCTTACCAACGTTTCGTCCACCATTTCAAGGGACATTATAAAGACATGTACCGTAAATGCTTTTTAAATTTTGAGAACTACATATCCCATAAATATAAATATATCATATGGAAACATTTATACTGTATTACAGTTTGACAAGGGAAGAACTGTAAGAAACCGTAAAAAATTATAAAAAAGACACATGACCTAGAAAACTGGTGGTTATGTGTAGGGGAAATCAAAAGCAATAACATTCCTAAAATTAAATCTGCATAGATAAAATGATTGGACGACGCGAAATGAACGAACATTAGTAGCCAGAAGAAACAATTTAAGAAAAGAAAAACACAAAAACTACTAACAAATGAACAAGCGAGAGAAAGAAAAAAACACTTCAGATGGGTGAGCAGAAGATAAATATTATGTGAATTTGTAAACAATGTATCAGAAGCAGAGGATGATTTTTTGTATTATTCTGATATTCTTTCGTATCAGCAATTTAAGGAAAGATCGCAGATGGCTTTCGGTTGTCCTCTTTGTGATTTCTTGATTCAGTATATCATTAATTTTCTTCATTACTTCATATGGTCCTTCCTAGGATGATTGCAACTTGGGGCACACTGCTTTCCGGCCTTGTAGATTTTACAGCTTGACAGGATCACCTTCCTTGAATTCTCCAGCGTCGGCTCGTATCTCTCTCATTATATCGCTTGTAAACTGGATTTTATTTCGGACAAAATAGTGGACTTCGTCCATCTTTCTTCTAAGTTTGTCGACATAATTATCACCTGCTTCATATTTATCTGACTGGCTGCCAAATATCAAGTTTCCAGATAATCTCATTTCTCTTCTAAAAATCTTCTTTATCCCAAGTAGTTTGTAGGTCTCCTGGAACAAAGCTGATTCAAAGTGTCTTCCTTGGTTAGAATGGAGTTTCAGAGGTACCCCACATCTGACACCACTGTAATGTTTATACAGTTCACAAATAACAGTTCAACAAGTTTAAAATATATTTATTATAAAGTATTTAACTTAAGACAACGATAAATCATACAACTGTACATTAAAACCACTATAGCTATCGTCGTGTTTCTAACTTCAACTGCTTCCTGGTTCTCTTCGCTTGTATATGCAGGCAACAATTTTCCTCAAAAGATCGAAAAGCCTCTAGCAGTTTCCCGACCCGACCTCAGTAGGCGAGCATCTGCTACCTTTCTATAAAGGCGATGGAGTGATCGCTTAGAAGCATGTGGTGTGGTCTAGCTATGGATACAATGATCTGGACATCCAGTGGAATTTCGTAACAGTATTTATACACTTAAAACATAGCACAGGTGATGATTATATCGTAAAAATTCCATTGGACCCAATTTACTTAGTGTAATTTCTGGTAAATTCCGAAAGTAATGAAGCAGAAAATGTACGATTTATCTACAATAAGTAACGACCAAACTAATTAGCAATTGAGTAATAAAAACAGTAGGAGATAAGAAAATGCTTAGGTGCAGTTTTCAGTGCGACGAAAAGATACCTGCCGATATGTATAAATGATTATTCATATTTCTAGTTTTAAAAGTGTATAGATACTAATTTCGAAAGTTTTGAAAAGCAATAAAACCAATATTTCCATACAAAAATACTTTCTGTATTATTGTCTAAAAACGGCCTAAGTAATCTAAAATTCCTTTATTAGATGTGCTGTTGAAACTTAGATCCGATGGTATACTTATTCACTCTGTCTATCGTAAGCCCACCCATACCAATAGGTACTTGCATGCAATGACACATTATCATCTCTGTCAGAAAACGTCTGTAATTAACTCGCTCGTACAGCGAGCTTTCAAGTTGTGTGACACAACTCTACTTTCCCAAGAGTTGTGTACAGACACCGATGCGCTGTTAGCTAATGGATATAGTTTGTCAGACATCAAACTGTCAATAAGGCGTTTCAGGAATCCACCCATCACTGTCAGAAACACTCCTGAGGTAAAAGCAACAGCTTATCTACCATTCGTTAAGGATTCGACGGACAAAATTGACCGCATTCTAAGAAAATTTGACATCAAACCAGTATTCTCCCCAATACAAAAGATTTCGCAAGTTCTTCCTTCTTCAAAAGATGTCATCCCGTTGCAAAGCGAAGGGGTTTATTAGATCCCTTGTTCCTGTGGTAAGGTATGTATTGGAGAAACTAAGAGTACGGTTGCTACTCGTTTAAAGGACCACGACTGCTGTGCTCGTCTGGGTCATATTATTCAGTCAGCCGTGGTTAAACATTGTCATGAAACAGGTCACCCCATTATGTTCCAAGATTCTAAAGTCTTAGCACGGGAGCCTTCTTATTTTGCCAGAAAATTCCGAGAAGCCATTGAGGTTTATAACCGCCCCAACAATATCAATAGGGACGATGGTTTTCAACTCCCAATTGCTTGGCGAATCTCCCTCTCTCATTTCTCCTCTGGACTCGGCAACGTTCGCCCGAACGCAATGGACATGCGCTAGTGCGCATCCCCACTCCAGGCCTTGTCTATATAAGCATAATCCAGCAGAGTTTGGATCAGTGCAGTGAATTCATTCATTGAAGTAACTCACCTTGAAAATGTCCCTGCAACAGTGAACGAAACGTCGGCACTGATCAGCCTCTACACGGTTTCCACCCTGAAACAATATTCATACAGATATTAACCGTGGAAGTCTAATACATTTAATACTCAAGATTCTCGTTCTTCATCTTTTTGAATAATCAGGTTTTCTTCCAATAATTCTTCGAAATTCTCCTTCCATTTCCTCATTATTTCCCTTTAGCTGTCTCAACGTTATTTGATCTTCTTTATTGCAGGTTTCAAGTGTCCTGTAGAATAACTTTAGATTTTCTTTGAAGTTTACCAATAGTGTGTTTCCAAAATCTTCCAATGACCTCTCCTTTGATTTCTTTACCACTTCTTTTGTTTTTTTGTCTTTTGTAGTCGTCATAGTCTTATTTCTTCGTGTTTAGGAACTTCTTCCATATTTGTTTCTTCTATATCTTCTTCGTTCCACCAGAGGGTTTGTTGTCTGTTCTGTGCAATTCTGATTTTACCATATATAAGTGTTGCTGCCTCTGTATTATGTATTTAAAGGTACTATATTTGGTTTAGTATTTCTTATTGTTTCTCTTACATTGCATTGGTAATTATCTCTTATTTGCCTATCCTTTAATTTTCCTATTCTGAAGTTAACTGTTGTTGTTTCTTAGTCTTGTCATCGTCTCTTTCATTTTTATTTTTGCTGTTACTAGATAATTGTCACTTATAATTTCGCTACCTCGTCTTCCTCATATGTCCATTAATTCCCTTGCCTGCTCCCTGTTAGATTGGAAATAGTTAATCAGCGATTTTTCGTTTCTGCTTCTTTCTTCTGTAGTGTACTTGAAAATTTCTTTATTGGCATTGACTGTATTTAAAATTCTCAAATCATTTACGATATAAAAGTCTATGAGTCAGTTTCCGTTATTATTTTTGGTCGGTTCTTTATGCATCTCCATAACGTCTTCCAGTCCTCTATTTATATTTCCCACACTTGCATTAAAGTCACCCATCAAATATATACGTTGTTTTAAACTATCGTATTCCAATACGAATATATATATTAATATACGTTATATAAAACTAGTCAATCAACAAAGTAACAGCAACAAAACTATTCCCTTACATAGACTGCCACCAGTATGCAATTGAATTTAAAAATGTAGTCAAAACACAAACAAACCATCACAGATCACAATCATCACTTTCAACCAACAAGATGCTCCACACAGAATACAATATAAAGATTCAAAATAAATATCAAAATCAAAGAAATTTTTCAAATTAGGTTAAGGTATAGAAAACATCAGTTAATAAAAGTTCCTTAATAGCCTTCTTAAATAGTTGCAGTGATTTATTAAAAAATTGGTCGATAGTTACCAACATCTACTTGACTGCCCTTTTATATATGGGTATAATCTTAGGACACAGCAAGGCTCGAAGGAGGAATTAATTAAATGTGTTAGAAAGGGTGAAATAATCCAAGCAAGATTTAACTAGGTTTAAAACCTTAAAAGTCAAACGTGCATTTTTAATATTTATTTCTTTATGATTGATATGTCTGCCACTATCTATGGAAGTTAGACAACTAGACCCTTATTTAAAACTTAATCTTAGGTAGTATATAAAATAAACAAAAGTTAGAAGAGGATGCTGTATTTTTGATTGAATTAATATACCTGTAATAAGGAGCTATTCGACGTTCGATTAACTGGTACAAAACTTCAATGTTGTAAAACAAGACGTCTGATCGTTTGCCGTTAGCTATAAACTAGCTACTATAAATTATACCACGTAGTTTGAAAGTGCTGAGCAGAAATAAGTTGCTTAAATTACCGTGAAGACATTTTCCTTCGGGAACAATATTTGAAATTGTATCGATTAAGCCATAAGCCTGCATAGGAGTTCTTCCATTAAGTTTACTTCAAGAACCAGAGCATGCATCATGCAATTTTGAATTTCGTAAAGAGAACTATTATTTAGAGCACGTATAAAATGGTCGCTTCTTGTTTTAAACGTGTTAAAATTTGCATACGCGATATCAATTTTCAAAGTTATGAATCTTTTATTTGACTACCAAACTTGAATGGCATCGGCAAAACAAACCCTGGAACTTTTTAACCAGACGTCGATCAATAGCAAGCAATATTTTAGTGAACAAAAGAAGTATAATGATATTACATGTCAGCACTTAAGGGAAGCATTCATGTCAGTTTCACTGTTGATTTTTGCTCTGTAATTGAGCTTGAAAGGCCTTTTGTATTGTTGTTTCGTCAAAATCGTTTATAGAAAGCGGGAGAATATAATTATATTTATATCGTATTTACGACTCAATTGACTAAGTACAAGGTAGATTAAAATCTTTTGGTATTTTAATATAACATGAAATTACAGCAATCTCTTGTTATATTTCCTTCTGAACAATGTAATCTGCGAGTGTTAAGTCTGTATTTAAAATTACCTACACTACTTTCAGTTTCGATTTGGAAACTGCCCGATAAATACACGCTAATTTATTACGTGTAATGTTATTCAAAAGAAAGTTACATTTTGAAATAGCCATAACTTTTTTAAAACTTAAACGGATAAGCAAATGAAAAACATATTTGTATTCCTGAATATATGGGGTTTGTTCATCGATTTTTTGTTTTGATTACCATGGTAATAGGTTTTTTGATAGTCTTTCAATAGTTATCTTCTTGTTTATTGCCCTAAATTTTACAACATACTTTTACCTGACGTAATACGACTTATTGACAAACTTTTACAATAAACTCTTAGATCTAGTTTATGCTAACATACCTTGTCTTGTTACTCCCTACGATTACCCCATTGTCCACGAAAACTTACATGAACCAACATTATGTATCTCTGCGAAATTAAATGTTAAATATGCATTATATTACTCCCAGTGCCGAGTCACAACTTTATAATTTAAAGAAAGCCAACGTATTGATTATTTATGACTTAATATCGCAAGAACTCAATTAAATCATACAGCAATATCAATGAAACCTGAAATGCGCACCCAAAACTAAAAGGTCAACCAACAAATACTCCACTTGATATTCTGGAGAAATTATAAAAGATATTAGCAAAGAGAATCACTTACTGAAATTGTGCAAAAAGTGTCCCACCAATATTCAGTTCCCGAGGAGGAATAGAAAAACAAACATTAAAGTTGCATATGATATATTCACACGCCTATCCGGAAATTCCCTTGAAGATAATCCTAAACATTTCTGGAGTTATATTAACAATTTGAAAAGGGGTAGCTCTATACCCTCAACTATGTCCTATAATGAAAATCTAACCAAACCACAGGATATAATTCAATGCTTCTCAAACTATTTTCAGAGCGTTAATTCCTTATATTCAAATGTCAATACAGTTAACTTTAAAGAAGTATCTGATACTACCCTCCTCATCACCACAAGGGACCAAATTTTGAGTGCACTGAAACACACAAAATCAATAATTTCGATGGGTCCTGATATGGTTCCAGGTTTCCTGGTCAAGAACTGTCATAGCATTCTTCTAAAACCCTTAGAAACTTTATTTAGTATATCACTAAAAACTAAGACTATTCCCAATATCGGTAAACGTGACCGCATTGTTCCTGTCTTCAAATCAGGTAATGCCTCTGACATCAAAAATTATCGACCCTATACTGTTTTAAGTAATTTCTGGAAAGTATTTGTCTTCATTCTATCATTTATCCCCAGATCAAGAACCTCATATCTGTGCATCAGCATGGCTTTATGCAACGTAGGTCGACTACCAGTAATCATTTTTCTTCTTCGGAGACCCAGCTAATAGGAGGCCAACAAATTCACAAATATATCACTTGCTAGTTTCTAGTCAGTCGATACATAGCACATATGAGGCCTACATTTCTTGATATTGTCTTATGTAACTGCATGCAAAATATCAGAAAGAAGAAAAGCATCAAGGTTATCACGCGGATACCTGAAGGTAACAAGCTATATAATTTATTTTGAAGTCTTATGGTATGACACACCCCTGCTCCTTTTCATATTAACATACACTGTGTCGACCTATGTTGTATACAAGCACGGACATTAGCAATCGAAATGTATAGCTAGATATACTGACTGATACAATATATGGTATCCGGATGATTCACAATGTGTTGTAAATCAAACACAGGCATGAGTGAATGAAATGTACGGTGGGCTGTACTGGTTAAAAAAGAAATGCTGCGCGATTGGCCATATTCGTATAAGTTAAAGAAAAACACCTGCACTGACACTGACTAGTACAGGAGTGTATCCTGTACATATAGAGCAGACTAGTGAACAAAAAGAAACGTATGTATGTTCATATTATTAAACGATCTTTGAAATATAAATCCAACTGCATTTAAAACACATTAATACCAATTTTTATTTAATTTCTTGTGTTAATTTGAAAATCAGCGATGACTAATTTAACGTGCACTACAGCTGACGAGACTCAAAACGTAAAAACACGACACCAGTACTCAAGCCAAAATAAAAGAGACATATATATATATAATGGTACGCGAATAGATACAAATAGATTCGAAGCAAATATTTTATCTAACTGGTACAAATCATACGAATTACTAAATTAAGTGGAATTGCTCACCGCTAGTGCAAATAGGAAGACCAGATGGTGGACCTTGCTGATCGTCACTCTGCAGCCTAGATTCAAGATCTCATAATTTCATTCTAATGCTTTCAAGATTTTACACCAAGTGTAGCTCTTCCAACACCTACAAATATTATTTGGTGGTAAACACTTTGACAGCTGTAATTTCCTTGAAGATGTACCGCGCTATGATAAATACCCCAAAAGCGTTGTCGAATATATGGAAAGCAATTTAATATATGTAAAATCTACAAAAATCTACTCAATTTTATTAGAAGCCCAATAGTACTTACTTTTTCAACATGACTCTTATCATTACAGATGATGTGAATTTGATTTCGGGTGGAAATTTGTAGCTTACCCCAAAATGAAAATAACTCAACCGGACAGATCTCAGTTAAAATACCATCAGTAGGGCGAATTTACTCCGAAAGATTGTTGGAGAAAAAATACTTACTATTCAAACGTATAGACAGAATCAAACGAGCACTCTGAGTAGGGTGTATTTAGATAGCTCTTTAATGCCAAAAAAGGTATCTAATAAATTCCAGCTGTGTACTTTGGTTTACAATGCTGTTGATGTGGTGGAAGTATGTCGCCAATATCACATCTACTTTTAAACGCTGACCAAGATAGTTTGCGTTGCAACTAAACTTATATGACATTGTATCGAAGGTCATCCAAAATTTTGGCGAAACAAGTAAGAAGAGGGCCAACGAACTTTATTCACGTTCGTACATAATTCTATTCAGTGCATTCTTGGTATTATTTTGGATTCATATTTATAATTTAAGAAATTATAATGAACAAATAAATAAACCCTTGCTGAATTTTAAAAACCCTTCTTGTCTAATCGTTATTCACAAAGTTAATGAAACTTTAAATATTACCATGGGACAGTGTATAGGGTACCAGGCATATGTTGCCTGTCTATATGAGAGATACGGAGAGGAATCAAGGTAAGTCACGTGATCAAGAGGGCTTAATGGCTGTGTATGGCGGATCTTGCAAACTACACTTTTTAATCAAAACGGAATAAAATTTTGAATAGTTCATTATTTTAAAGTATGTTCGAAGGATAATCTAAATTATACCATATCAGCAGTATACTTAAAAAATCGTTTCCCTCTACTTATAATCTGTGTATTCTACATATAATATTTGAAAAATGTGTTCATCCACCTTCATAATCAGACTTAAATATCTAATTCAGAAGGACATTATCATAATAAAACCATTGCATTAACAGAAACATTCACTACAATACTGTAGATACTAGTATATTGTATTTCTATGATATTTTCAGTGTTTTTACTTATATTTACATTATGTATTTTTTATCAACCGTGTACGGGTAGGCGGAAGAGCAGGTGAGTAGTTCACGCTTCCCAATCTCAGCTTTCTTCTTTTGAGTTGCCACTTTGAACTCCTATTTCAATTCAACCTTGATATAAATTATGACTGTATCGGATTGGAGCATTAGTAGTTTGTTATTACATTGCATCAGTAGATTGGTAACTCATAAAATGGATTTATTATTATTATATTCTGACAAATGTCCTGACTGTGGAATTAGTCCAAAATATGCTGTCGTTTTCCTCTTAACTTAAAATTATTATTTATATATACATATTTAAATGCTTTCTTTTTAATAATAATAATCAACTAAAATATTCAGTTCCACAGCTCATCCATACAATGCTCAAATGTACCGTTCTTCCAATAGAACTTGCTCAACAGCATAACACGATAATTGTTCAAAAATTCTACAATAATTGAGAAAAAAGTCATAGTAACGAAGGATGGATACCAGCAATCTACGATTTAAAGTTCCGAAAACTCGAGATAAATCAAGACTAATTAGAGCATTATTTCGTGACGAATAAAGATCTTTCACAGAGAGCACAGACCTCCCGACAACCTAATTGTGTAGGGGAGAACTATACAAATTAATTATATAAAGCTACAACTGACATGCTACCATATTCTTTAGACTCGGAGTAACGTGTGACAACTTCCATATGATAGGAAATACACCACCCCACATACAGAAGTTAACAATATTTGGTGTATCTGGACGATAATAGGACAATCATTTTAATCGAGATCATATCTGAATCAATCCAGTTAGATGACAGATTAAACATTTTCCATCGAGACTAAAATTATGGACAACTTAGGACAAATAATAAGCCCTTTTATCTCATCCCGTATGGACCTTGAATCGCCACGATGAGCTAACCGTTCTTCAGCACATATTGATAGTGTCACTAGATTATCTAAGGGATATCATATTCCTAAAACAGTACGTTCCAAAATGATTATTCCTAAGATAAACTACTGTAAATATTTTTTTATGTAAAAGCAAACTCCAATGTTTACTTTCACCACCTGAAAACGCTCTTATAAAATGATAAGTAATCACAAAAAAATACCAAGTTCAGTGAATTTATACTATTTAAGATCCCCTAAATATAATTTAACCATTTTTGGAATGATATATGTGTGCATACGTCATTGATAAATCCTGTGATTATAAGCACGCTAATACTGTTCGACCTATTAATTCCAAATTTTCAAATTTAGGAGTTTGATATCAGTTTCATGCAATGGAAGTTTCGGGGGCACCAATTTTGTTTTTATCATGAGAATTTAAAGGTATTCTGAAACCAAGCTATGAGTTAATTAAATTTTAAATTATAATTCTAGGTTAGTAGAAGTTAAAGGTAGGATCTGATAATGATGGATACATACTGCAAGCTATCTGTCAATAGATCAACGGCTACTATTATAGAAATGACTTTAATAAATAAAACATCAGCTTAGTATGAGTATAAAATAACTTATCAATCCATATTCACATGTTAATAAAAATAATTTAATTTATACTTCCATTATTAAATTTGTTATCTTTTCTTATAATTTTGTTTAAACCTAATAAAATTGTAACAGTGACCTATGGCAGTGTCAATGTTACAGTTGCTGCTTATAAGTCTTCAGACCTACTTGTGAAAAAAGACCTCATGGCTCAATTCGGGGTCAGTCCTTTATTGGCATCTGCTGTTTTGTACGTCGTTCAACTCCATTAATATCAGACCTAAACGCTAATTAAGCATAACGTGAAATAAATATACTTGAGACAAGTCTATGGTGTTTTTGAGGGCCGCACCTGATGTGTTTGCCAAACGAAAATTCTAAGATTTAAATTTTTAAGAATTATAAGATTGTAAATTTACCTGCTATTTATATTGTTGTATGTTTACGGGAAGATAATGAGTTTATTTTAATTTGTGACTTCAATTGTTGACAACTCATTTACTTCCAGGTATATAATACCTATTTTGCTAAATACATGGGAACATGGGATGTTAAATTGCAATGCGAAACTGTTATTTTATAGTTCCACGAAATATTTTTGAAAAATAATTTTTATCGGAGTGTTGTTTCATTTTTATGTTTACCTCAGTTGTTTTATTCTATGAAAAATAACCTTTCACGAATCTTGTTTTTCTGTTCTGTTCGATTCCTTTGATCTCCATTTCTTAATATTTGTATTCAATAATTTAAGATCAGCCATAAACAGACATTTGTCCGTAGTCACTTGTTGTGCAATGGTTTTGTTAATGTTTGTAATCAGAATTTGATGTGTTCAGCCTAGGCATCAGGATGCCTGATGTCATATACGACTACCTCGCCAAACTGTATATTATATATTTTTTTTTCTGATGGAAATTTTCAACGAGGGTCATCGTAATCAGACTTGTCTTGTTACTTCGACACATTGTTGTTATATGTGGAAAGCTGAGTCCAGATTAAGACTGGTTCTGGGAAGGAGTAGTTCTACGAGCCTAATCTTCGGAAATTTAATATGTGGCCGGTAGAAGTAGGGCACACCTTATATCATAAGTGGCTACCTCAACACACGAGACACATTTCTGTAGCTATATTGAAAATTATACTGTGGACGTTGTCATTAATACACTAACTGTATTGGAGGTAATTTTATACGAGTTATCAACACTTGAAGTTGCACCTTTTGTTTAATCTAAGCAATCATCCCTATTCGACCATTCTTATTAACTTGCTTATTTTACTCTACATAGCTAATAAATATTTTCCGATGAAATCATGCCTTTGGGTTTTATATCGGAGGATGATATTTACAATTGCTCAAATGCATCCATAAACATGGTTGGTTCCGTTACGAGGATGGCACGTTTGTTATATGGTCATCGGAATGCACACCGCATTATTCGTTTTACGAGAGAGATTGAGTCATCAGGCTTCCTTCCTTTCTTAGATGTATTTTTCACCAAAGCACTTTTATCTAATGCACATAATTTGTCAGGTATCA
Organism: Sperchopsis tessellata; assembly: GCA_033557685.1. Taxonomy (NCBI): domain Eukaryota; kingdom Metazoa; phylum Arthropoda; class Insecta; order Coleoptera; family Hydrophilidae; genus Sperchopsis; species Sperchopsis tessellata. Next base: position 3,124 of record JAWQRN010000659.1, on the reverse strand, counting down.
AGCGGCCAATAAAACGTTTCAAAAATCTACCAATCACTCTCAAAAATACTCCTAAGGTGAAAGCAACAGCTTGTCTACCATTCGTCAAGGATTCGATGGATAAAATTATCCACTTAGTAAGAAAATTTTATACCAAAACAGCATTCTCCCTAGTTCAAATGATTTCGCAAATTCTCACTTCATCAAATGATGTCATCCCGTTGCAAAACGAAGGAGTTTTTCAGGTACCTTGTTCCTGTGGTAAGGTCTATATCGGAGAAACTAGACCTACGATTGCTACTCGTTTAATGGAGCACGAACGCCGCACTAGTCTTGGTAATATTAATCAATCAGCTGTGCCTGAACAGCGTCACAAAACAAGCAGTAGCATTATATTCAAGATACTAAGGTCTTGGCTCGTGAGACTCAGAGAAGTCATTGAGGTTTATAATCGCACCAACAATATTAATAGGTTGTTAACTTCCCATCGCTAGGACCACCCTCGCTCGTTTCTCTTCTTCTGTACTTGATAACGAGAACACACTCCCCACTCCAGTACTTGCTTATATAAGCATGAACCGGCAAAGTTTGTATCAGTGCATTGAATTTATTCGTAGAAATAACATTACCCGCCTTGAAAATGTCTCTTGCAACAGTGAAAGAAACGTTGGCACTCATCACCCAGAAACATCAGTCATATAGATAATAACCGTGGAAGTATATTACATTTAATTCAATTATGTTACATTTTTCATAGTTTTCATATTATATTTTGAATAAACTGACTATACATCAGATACTATAACTTATCTGATTCAATAGAACTGACACTAATCAAATAAATCAGTAATTACTGATGGGAAAGGTAATTATTATATTTTTAGTGTAAAAATAAATGAATTGTAATAAATAAAATAAAATTAGATTTTACTGAAAACCTGTTTTTGAGTGGGTGGAATTTCGAAATGTATACTGATGGAATCAGAAAAATATATACTTTTTAATGAAGCCAGTGCCATATGTGATTTGCATTTAATACTAAAAAAATACAACTTTATTTGATGTTTCTAAATTTAAGCACAATTAAAAATTGTTAATACTGAAAAAAACACTTTATGTGATGTTTCTGAACATAAGCTCAATTAAAAATAGCCCCACTTCGATAACTTTGATATAGCTATTCAAATAAAGAATTTATAGAGCGGTGTATAAATTATTAAAGTTGTTAACATTTCAATTAATTAGAAAAATTTATTTGCATATTTTAGGAATATTCATTTTCGATCACACTATATTTTGGGAAATCCCAGAAATTTTAGGTTTAGAAGAAAACCTTCACATAAACGGTACATGAAAGTCAAAAATGGATAAGAAATTATCAATTAAAATATGTGTCTTTATCATCAATTTAATACATACTATGTATAAAATTATATTGAATAGAGTACATATATTCGAGTTATAACCATATTCTCAAATGTAACCTAGAGCAAATGTAAAAAGCCTTTTCTCATAACATTTTTCACACATATACGCATGTTGGTTTTTCATGTTCTGCAAATACCACATAAATTTGAAGCTTTTTGGTAATTAACGTTTTGTTGCAGATTCGAGGAGGGAAAATCCGACAAGGAAATCCTGGATAATCTTTTGCGGGTTACCCGCTACGACAAGAGGCTACTGCCTCCAGTTACAGGTTAGTTAAGTAATATAGCTTTGTGTACATAGCAGTAAAAATGAAATGGTAGATAAAACTCCCGCTGGGCATACAAGTATGGAAGAAGGGATAGAAAAAGAAAGCTTTCGTATATATGAACGCGTTCAGATATAGCCCACCATACAATATAAATGGACGTGTTTCCTTCACATGCTTTAATATTTTGAATATAACATGACTTGCGAAAATATATATTTCCTGTTTCCTTGATGTATTTCCAGGCTTTGCTCTGACTTAGATACTACTTGTAATAGGTGAATCATAAATATGTATACCTTGACTGCATATATATACATGTATAAATTATTATTTATTTTATTACTTCTATACATATTCAAACGTGTGTGGAAATTTGTTACGTAATCAATAAACCAACTTCATTATTTTGGCTTATAAAGAAACATATATTTTTGATCATAATGTATTCACTTACAGTAATTTTAATATTTTATTGAACGGCAGTTATTCATATATGTATTATATTTCAATGATGGATAGTGCTTATGAAGAACAACTTAGTAAACTTTATTCTCAGTAATTGTTGCTAGTCAAATTTAGATATTTCCGATGAATGCATCTTCTTCATATTCCCGTTAACAGATGAATCATCTACACTGAACTAGTTAATATGCCTCTTCTCACTATATCTCTCTATCTCTTACGATTTCTGCCTTCTCTTGCTGCGTATTGTATCGTACTATTGCTTGTAGTTTTACTTTTAGCTGTAAGTGCACACACTTAAGTGATCACATTTTCTATATTTGCACTCATTGCTTGTAAAGCTTCCATCTTCATCCATTTTTATTTTAAAAATATTCAGTTCAATAACCTATAAATGTGCATTCCATCGAACCGCATTATGGAGTCCACATTATTTTTAACATGTATTGAGTTGTAATGTGCTACAACTTATGAAAGAGTCATAGTTCATAATGTCGTTAACCACGATCTACAGGTAATAGCGAATTAAATCCTGGTATTCGCTATTACGTTTCTCTTCCAAAAAGGTATGTCTTCTGTCTTCCATGCCAAAATTCCATAAATTATATCACTTTGGCATTAGAAGGAATCTTGATTCACACAGTGGACATTTTTCAAACAGCGTAAATAGCAGATGATAGATTGTTTTCCAAAAACTAGATTTGTGAATTCCTAGAGAATCTGTAACCTAGGTCCCAAAAAGTTCGAAGTTCTATCAAGTTTCCAAATTAAATGATTATTTTTTTAGAGTTTATCGAGAAAAGCATCTGCTTCCAGACAATGGTTTATAACTTCAGGGCTTCAGAGAGATAACCGTGTATTGGCTTTTTTTTTAAGGTTCGTCCACCTTTGCAAGAGGCATTATCAAGACATGTAGCTCTTAATAGTGCTGGCTGGAGAAATTATATATTATATAAATATATATCGACTGGGCGCCAATTGGGATTC
>JAWQRN010000658.1:0-27411 GCA_033557685.1 Sperchopsis tessellata | reverse complement strand
ATATACATTTATGTATATATATATATATATTAAGAAAATAACAGCAGACTGTTTGAACAAAATTCAACGGTGTGAATTTAAATGCTGGAATTACTTAGAATGTATGCCACATGGATTTAAGTCCAGTTGCTTGAATTAACCATAGTCTAGTTCTTATTGAATATTATCTATAAATTTTTTTGCTGCACTTCTGGTGCTAGATTTTTATTGGAAGGCATATTGTATTTGGCTAATAATTTCGTTGTTTTTAAGTAGCTATCTCTATTATTTATTACATATCTTATAATTTCCCAAATTTTTGTAGGATTATTAAGAAACTTAAAGATATATGTACTTCTCTGTTTTTTTTTATATAATCGTACGCCTTTTTTTTCCATTGCTTTATATTTATTTAATAACAGTTGATCATTTGTTTGCTACTTTAAAGTACAGAAGAGAATAATTCGGAGAACACATGTTGGTCAGTAGTGTGCATCATGTGCACTAATGTACCAAGGCTCTAATGTCTTAACAATACTTTATTTGTGCATACTTATATGTATGTTATTTGTAAGAGTAAATAATAGCTTGCCTACCTATATACATGTGCTATTACTCTGCAGACCAATTATTTGAAAATAGAGCTTGACTCTGCCATGGTTTATCAGGAGGATCTGTTTTGTTATAGGACGATTTACCTTTTAATAATTGTTCCAAACTTTTACATTTGGTGCATTTTTTGTATTTATATAATGTGTATGTGTATTTTTGCGGTTGTATAATGGTTTCTAGTAAATTATCTTTTCCAAAAATATTCCTACAAAGCTCTGAATCTATAGAGATTATAAGTAAATCCTCTATTGGAAAGGGTGTTATATTTGGTTGAATAAAATAAAACAAACAAATAAAGTATATTGTTTAATATTAATGACATATATAATAATTATAAACTAAAACCCTCGATATAGGAATAGTTATGTGTATATTAAGAAATTCGTTCTAATATATATTTCATCGGAACATAATAGAACTAAGTTTAATGGTTATCTACTAGTATTATTATTATTATTATATTATTATTTTTTGTTTATTGCATGCATTTATCTTACATGTGGAAATGGCAATGTAGACTTTTTTAACAAAGCATCGATTAATTTTAATTTTGCTCTGGCTTTCTTGTATGAATCGTAAATTAGATTCATTGGCTCCTTATCGTCTTTCTGAATCTTTCTTCCAACTTTCATGCGGAAGGTATTTTCAAACTCTTTCAGTGACTTTTGCAGCCTTTTCTTTTCCTCGGCTGTACATCTTTTTTCCTCAATCAGTTCATCAAGTGAAAGTGCATGCAAGCTCTTTTCAATTGAAATGGTATCTTCATCCTGTAGGCTCTCTGGTTCAGGATCTGGATCAGGCAGATTCTCTGTCAGTGGTGTACTAGGTGGAGACTCAGTACTTGGCACTATGTGCAACGTTTCATGTTCATGAATTGTGGCTAATTCAATAACATTGCTGGTTGGCTGCAAAATTATAAACAAAAATAGTTAAAAATGTATTGAATCTGAAAACAGTATAATTAAATGAATTTTACAGATACTCAGTCATGGACATTATAAAAGTATTAAAAAATGACACTGAAACATATACATCGTATTCATATATTTATACCACAAAGAATGATGTTTTCAGTATACATTTGTTTTAATAAACAAAGGCTTATGTTATTTACACTGCTCTATAAAAAGCAATTCGTTTACAATACATTCGGAACATAAACCATACCAACATTATTATTACTCTTTGTTTTGTTTGTCTACTGTAATTCAAAAACATAAAACCTTTGAAAGATTCTCTTCCACACACCATTTGCAACCTTTCTCAAGCACTCACTTGCCTTTCATTTTCAAATCCAAACTAATCATCCTTTGCAAATATGTTTCTAAAATATACAAACTACTTAAGGTTAAATAAAATCACTTACCATCGATGATCTAGCTATAATACGTTTAACATTTCTATATCTATCATACAAGGGACGGACCAAGTCTTTATCTTCTTTACTGCTTGGCCTACCATGTTTTGTTTGCAGATATAACAAGCCTTTTTGTATGTCTACTTTTTCTTCCAACAATTCAGTATTTGTCATATCTTCAATTTCTGTAGTCCTTTCTGCTGATGTCCTTTTCGATACTAATCTCTAAAACAGTTCAAAACTGTATAAATATTTTTTTATATTAGAAGGAATACATACAATATTTTCTTGTTCAAAATAAAGGTTATCATTTTTAACAGTTTTGTAATTCAATCACCTAATTGTCCGCCCAATACAATAAAGAGGCTATGTGTTAGCGCATTGATTAAATTTTACATTGTTATAACACTATTTTATAAGCATTTATTTATTTACACATTTTTTTCAAACACTTTTACAAATGCTTGCCTGCTAAGTAGGCAAGAATAATAAAGAGAATAATATTTGTTTACGAAAATATAAAAATTTAGAATATATATTTTCAAAATGAAAAATGCATATATTATTCCAAAATAACAGTCATACCTCACTTAGTACAAATGCATAGTAGGTATTTACCCAGAATCAATTCTTTGACGAGATCAGTTATAGTATAAGTAAATGTATCTACATATTATAAGATCTCATGAGCTGACCAGATATTCGGTGAAACGGCGCAAGCAATAGCTTTGGCAGAGTTGAAATCAACAGGAATCAAGACCTTGCTTGCCAAAAACTGAACCTATCATTCAAACAATTTGTGCTTCAAAGTGTGTCGTGATCAAAGAGATTGAGAAACACTGGTCAACACGTTATATCTTCCCGTATAAGTTGCGACACCGTTAAAAATCTCTATTAACTATTATAATACAATTCTCTAATTGTTCCATTTCAACTCCAAGTTAATTTGACAGTCTCTCCAATGAACCTCAGCAAGGTAAGTCTATCTTACACAGATTGATTCACAGACCTTCCGCCCCACACGAAGTCTCTATGGGATTAAGTGCACTTTCTATGATCTCACACAGTCCTTTCACGAAGCCCCCAGCTTCTTAAACGAAACGTCAACAATCAAACTCGATTGAAAAAGCAATAGAACACATTCTACATTAGTTACCACTAAGAGTCTCCTTCCTCATCCTATACATCAGGCCACATATGTATATTAACAATAACGTGAATGCCACCCCACAAGTATAGAGAACTGTCACAAAACCAATAGACCCTAAGTACTAGTCGATTACTGTGATGGTTACTTACACCACTGTTATTAACATCAAGTCAGTGACGGTAGTAGCCTTCCTATCCGATACCCTATATTAGGGTTGATGAACGTTTTTGAGCACACATGTTAAAAAATTTAAATCTGTTTCTACTTTATCTATCTCATTTTAAAACCATTTTTGATCCAACCAGAATATTCACCAGTATAGTTATCGCCAAAAAGTTGCTGTTTCTCATTTGCATTTTTTTGCGCTTATAAATTTTGAATTTTTTTATAAAATAGATTTTTATTTAAAAACATTGTATGCCAATGAAATTCTCCTACATGCTAAGTTGGGCACGCATACCATAGGTTCGCCAAATAAAGGTTTTTAGGTTCTGTCAATCTTCCAAGAGGAACTACAAATTTTCATCATTATATTTTTATTGATTATTTAGCAGTTCAGAATATTTTTAATTAGCTCATTATAAAACCACATATCCTATTTAAAGAAAAAGTTTTCTTCCATTTCTAATGATTTCGCAGATATTGAAGAGTATTATACTATTGGACATTGGTATCATAGTATACTATAAGTAGCTAATTACAAAATATGTTAGGGTTAATCCAACATTAAGAGTATATACTCATCACAAACAATTAATATATAGGGTAATGAACTGATTTAGACAATGCAACAAACAGCACATTCCATTAATTATATTGTCAAATGTATGCAAATACGTTTTATTATGATCACCTTTTTGAAAAAAAAAAAAATTATTATTATACACTTGTAGTGTTTCTTGACAATGGGTGGCAGTACCTTAATGACATTATTTTAAATTTAGTAAATAAATAGATTACATACATAATGTATAGTTTCGTTGTTATTTTCTAATTTAATTTTAACATTTAACACTATCACCACGAAAGTATTTTGGTGGCACCACATACATACTACTACATCTCAACTACTAACATTTAAAAAAAACTACATAAGAGATATCTCACGGACTTCATAATTAGCGTTCACTTATATAGTATTTACTTAACTGGAGTTGAATGATTTCACCAAGTGACTATTACAATGTATATAAATTATACTACGTTTTCCTTATAATCACATCATAGAAGTGCAATATAAAACATGAAGAATAAAGTTAGTAACAAGACTACAAAAATAGAATTTACAAAACTGTTAAATATTTGTGTGTGTCATTGAATAAACAATAGTTAATTAGTTTATTTTGATATTTTTGACCTATATATTAATACTTTTATTTTTGTTTACACATTTCAATAAACTGTTTATGGCAATATATTTCCACTATAATTACTCTTTGCAAATTGGATATATGTAATAAGTAGTAATATTCAATTGGGTTGAACAATAGGCATCTAGACATTTCGTTATATCTGAATCACATTAATGCCTTATCCAGTATAAAGATATGTATCCATCAACGACTTCTTTAATAAAATTTAAAACAAATTTTACATACCTTTTCAATATCTGTAAGTGTCTCCGCAAGGGTAGCTGGAACATTTGGTTGATTTTCAAATTCCTCTTCAGGTACAGTAGGGTTTGCTGGAGTCACTTTTTCTTGTTTCTTAGTTAATTTATATTCCTTTTTGAGTTTATATAGATCGAGTACTAAGGAATTCACATAAAAGTCACTAAGTTTATCCATTTCTGATGGCTTATATCCATTTTTCTGTTCAAACTCCTGTTCATACTGTCTGATTTTCTTTTTCAAACGTTTGATTTGTTTTGATAAATAATTCAACCGTTTATCTACAGGATTTAAAGCAGATTTTAAAGGACTACTTTTTGTTTGAGCGACATATTGATTTAAATATATACGTTCTGTACTAATAATCGAATTTCTTGGGGAGGATAGCAATTTATTATGAGCTACAGATGTACTCGGTAAAGTTTCTGTATATTCAGAAACATGTCTATTTGTACTTGAAATGATTGGTTCTATGCTATCAATTTGTTTATGCAAAGTAGTTAAATCCAAAACTGAAGATGTAGGTGATTCGTAAGGACTGGAACATTCTTTTTTATCACTGCAATTTCCTGACTGATTCCCAGATTCGTTTTTTAAATTTATTTGTTTTAATTTAATGCACTCTTCCTCCTCATTATTATTCAAGTTAAAACTAGTTTTTTCTTCATATTGGCTAGTAATTAGTGGCCTTAGCTTGGGACTTCGTCTCAGGTAATTGTGCTTTCGACGGTAAAGTGGAAGTCGAAATAGTCTCTCGCCTGACCTCTTCCACTCAACCTCGTCGTTGTTTGAATAATTAATCGTTTCATTTTTTGCGCTCGTGTTCGCATTTTCCTTCAAGTCTTCCAAATTATCTTCAACATTAGGCACTTTTTGAAAGTCTTCATGGCTAGATACACGTCTAATGCCTTTATTGCATATGTTCTTCTTATTGATTCTTTCTTCAGAATTAGATCTCACGACTTTTTTGTCCTTTCCACTGATGCTATGAGAGCGATCTTTCCTTTTTCGAAAAAGTCCCTTAGATTTAGCTTCATGTTGAGTAGCTAAACTAGGATTAGCGTTGTAAGATGAGTCCAAGTTCTTAACAGTTTTTGAACCTTTCATAACTTGTTCACCAACAAAGCTCTGAAAACAAAAATATACTGTCAGTAAAAACTCATGTTTACATTGCACAATTATTTGAACGATGTGTAATGATATAACCAAGTTATTACTGAACTAAATTGACTGTAAAAATAAACAGTTTTGTATATAAAAATAGAATATGACCTTGGTTAACATAACTGAACTTAAACAACTTTTATTTATTACAGAAGTTATACATGCTACGAATGGAATGCTTTAATATATCAGTTCAGTTGCTAGTAACAATTGACTAATTGACGAATAAACATTTATATATCTAGAATTAATTATATCCTAATAACAATAATTTGCTGTTTTTTAGATAAATTGATGAAATCCATTGCATATGACACAATATTAAATAAACCAAATGTCTCAGGTAACATTTGATCAATTAAAATTTCCTGAAAATAAAATTACATACTATTAATGCCACTGGCATATATTTAAACTGACAAGCACAAAGATGGACTGGATAGAATTTTTAGCTAAACTTATTTTATTAGCAGTTATAAAACAACCTACTGTCAAATAACTCAATATTTTTTACATCTAAATAATTGAATACCACATAGGTTAAGAAAAAAATTACAATGTAACTCCTCGTTTCCAAATTTTAGTCTCGCTACAGTTCATTGTAAATAACTATCCTTTTTGAATTTATAGGTATCTAAGTATAAACTAATGCCTTTAATGTGTGGATTGTAGTTAATAGCGGTCACCTGATTGTGAGTGATTTTTGTTTTTATTAAATATGTATTTCTACAACAGTTATATAGCCGTTTTTAATGCTTCTATTATTTTTTACCTCTTATATCCTTAGCTTTCACTTCATGAATTATACATGTAACAGCACCTACTTTGTTTTGTTACAGCCCCATAATCTTACACTTAATGTTCACACCCCAGGGCATTATGCTCATTACTCGAATTAACATTCTTTTTATACCTGATTACCAATACAAATCTATAGAAGTTTTCCCTACTTAAAACTAAAATAAGGAAACAATGTTATGAAACTACAAAATATAATATGTAAAAATTAACGTGTAAAAAAGGCTGGAATCTGTAACTTTGGAGATATTAATTATATGAATAAAATTATCTTTACAAAACTGCAACCATTGTGAGTTTCGTTGCCATGATAGCCTACTATTTATCCCCATTTCTTTTGACATTTCTAGGAAGAATGGAGTTTTTTGCTCACAGCAGAATGTACTAAATTTTTATAAGGTCGCATATGTTTATTTTCGATGAATAACCAGTACATTATTTCATAAAGTATGGACAAATTATGCTCTTTGCAGATAATGGCACTCTTCTACAAAAAATAAGATCAACAGCAAATATTTATTCAAATATAAAGACTTGAAGCAATTGATCTTCTAATAGATAAACAACTTAATTGGGAAATGCAAATAGAGTCATTACATTACATTACATTAAATTGTACGACTCGCAGGTGTATTCAGGAAACTGTAAAACTTGTTATACCATGCACTAATCGAATCAAGACTTGCCCATGCATCTGAAACCTGAGGACAATATACAATATAAAAATTTAAAGATTGAAACCATTATTATTGATCCAAAACCAAGCCATAAAGAACCTCTTTGGATTTACATTCAGAATTAAAAGCATTTAAAAAAATAGTAAATATAAATATAATCTGCTATATACAACTGCAACAAACTCACTATGTTATTACATCATTAGAAATTACAACACCCACCATCATTTTACAAGAGAAACCAAACAAAATCACCAAGAAAGAAATTAACTAGAGTCTAGAACCTATTAAACTTTAAAACAACCTACCAGAACACTTCATACTGAAGTATTTAAAAGTACTTACTATTTAATTAGTAATGTGCAATTTATTATTTTTTATAACTGAATTATGTTTCTGGAAATCATTTGTACAAAAAAATAACAAAAAAAAACAAAATGTCATTATTTATGTGAAAAAAATTTAAAGTAAGATGTGTTGACCCTTCTAATCACATGGTTTAACATATCTTGACAGATCAAAGAAATCTGAGCTCTAATCCTTGCCTTCAGTACCTCTATATTATATGGTCTATCATTATCTTTTTTAAGTGACTGCATAGAAAAAAGTTTCAGCAAGTTAAATTGGATGACCGAGTTCGACATTCGATCTCCCTCCTACTACAAAATCATCGGCCTGGAAATTTTTCATGCCTTACATGAACACCATGGTTTGAAGGAGTATTGCCTGAAACTATCAACTATCAAGAGGATTGTCAGGATATAGTGCTTTTGTAAAAGATTTACATAATAAATAAATAAAAATCAATTTCAATGAAAAATTGCCCAATGACATGACAATTAATAATTCTATGGGTGTTGCATAACAATTTCTTCTATCCAACGAGGATTTTCTCTGGACCAGTAACAAAAAATTGTGTTGATTTGTATGCATGGTATGCATCTTTGTTTATAAATAAGATTTTATTCTGATTGAGGCTGATGTTATAATCTATAGTAAGCTGCCATAGTGAATTCTTTAGGTTTTTCGGTAATATGTAGCAGCCTCTTAAGCCTTATCACTGTATTGCACCATTTTTGGTCTATCCTTTCTATGTTTATGTTTGAAACTTTATTATTTAATATTATGTAATTGGAAGCCTACTAGAGTAACGCCCATGTAATAAAATTCGTATTTTTTTCTATGTCCTTTTCATATCTCTATACCCAATCATGATTAAAATTTTAATCCGCAATTTGTTAGTTAAAGCACTCATGTGGGAGTAAGAATAATACAATAAGTGGAAGTGAAATGCAAACTGATAAACTTGAATTTAACCATATTATTTTCCAAAAATTTCTTATCTCTTAAAATCAAATTTAAAAAATAGAAGGAAAAAAGCGAGAACAGCCATCCCATAAATGACACTTTTCTCAAAAACTATGACGCTCAAGTTTTTCCAATAACATGGTATGGTCCACTAAGTCAAAAGCCTTTGACAGATTGCAGAAAACAAATCGCATCACCCATACATCTACCCCTTTGAAAACCATACTGAGATTCAGACAGTACATCATACCTGTCCAAAAATAATATAGCTCTCCCTTTAACAAGTGACTCAATAATCCTATAAAAGGCTAATAGTAAAGATATAGGTCGATAATTTGTGATTTTGGTCTTGTTTCCACCTTTTTATAGTGGAATGACCAAAGCTGTCTTTAAACAATCAAAGAAAACCCTGCTAACGAATGAATCATTAATTAATTATATTTTCATAAAAGTATATAATTGGGAAATATTTAAATTATCTTCAAGGGGATTTCATCAATAATGCTACATGAATTTATATTTTTAAAATCTTAAATAACCTCCTTAAGTTCATTCAAATTTGTACTTCTAAAATGGAAAGCAGATCATATAATAATTTCTCAAATAATCACAGAAAGATGACTGCGAATACATATTCATGGCCATTTTCTGAGCCATAAGCAGAAGCACGTTTGATTCTTAAAAATATATATAAAAAAAAAGAAGTTGCCATTTAGGGAAAAAGAAATTAAGTATCATGGCAACGAAACTGACAAAGATCGAAAATTTGAAAGGCCATCTTGTCATGCTTAAGAAATTGCTGTGTCACTTCTGTTATGATAATTTCTTCACATAATTGATAAATTACAGATTTTTTTTTTGACATACAGCAAGTATGATCGATATACATATTTAAAAACATCTTGCTCCAGAAATTATTATTCAAATTACTTACTTACTTCTAAGCCTGCAATACAGAAACCAACAAAGAAGTTGTGTAGGAGAAAAATTAAACAAATCATATTCAACCTAGTTAAGGCCGAGCATACACATTTAATGTTAACCAAACATGTCTAACGAAAACTTTTGTTTAAATACATTGAAAAATATATAAATAGAAATACCATTGCAATCAACAGATTGTAATCAATCTAATTTTAGTATCAGTATCACTGACCTAGATTACTTAAAAACCTCTTTCTAAATAGACTATTACGCAAAAATAGAATATTTTCATAACATCACAGAGTTATTCACCGTGACACTGGCATTTAAAGTTTTTCTTAAAACTACTAATTACATATCAAATAAAAATAAATTCTTACAAAAGAGTTATCAACGAAAGATTTCCATAGTCTTTCCAGTGTTCTTTCATCTTCTATGGCCATTGTAGTAGTTCGAAACAAAAAGTGCACAAAGTTTAAATATCGTATTATGTAGTATACTGTTTAAGGAAGATTTTATGTCTTGAGCAACACCATTCACAGGAAACACTTCTATAACAATAACATCTACTTATAATTTGGACCTCAGTCAAATGCTTTTGCCAAATCTAAAAATATTATAATAATATGTTTAGTCTTTAAAGAAAATTAGATGTTACACGTGTTAGTGTATTCCTTATTGTAAAATTATATGAAATGTACAATGTTTTATGATCTGAATTTTACAACACAGATTTTTACAATGCTTATCAACTATAATGTTTAAATTTACTATGAATTTACATATCAAACAATAACAATGGTGCATAGTAATTGTTTTAACGGTCTTAATTATACCTCTGATTAAGAAAAAAAAATAAAATTACACTAAAAACACCAAGTCTTTTTTATGTAAAATCAAAAGTCCTAAGCAAGTGAGGGATAAAACAATTTAACTGTAGATCTAGGTACATAGGGACATGAAAACAATTTTGTAAATAATTGAATTAACTAGAGTATTGACTTTTAAAATGTTGATCCTGTTTGCTATTATCTTAATATGATTTAACTGCAGAAAATTTGTAATGTTTGCACCTTATTACAGGATATGTTCTTTATGTTAAGGTGCAATAACAGAGGCAAATCAGCAGACTGCTTCATCAATTATAGAAAAGGGTAATATGTAATCACCTTTGTTTTTGAAAGTGGATTTATCATTTTCAATTATCCTACTAATACTGGATAATTATTACAAATTATTCAACATATACAGCAAGAATACTATACATGATTAAGGACACTGCACATTTTTTTGTAAACTTTGGAGTTACAGTCACATAGTTTTCTCTTGTACCTCCAAATATTAGTGGCATATTTATATTGTCTGTTTGTAAAGATAGAGTTCTAAAATGAATGTCTTGCTCAGCACTTGTAACCACATTTAAATATGTATAGTTCATTCAAGCTAAAAATATTTCTAACTTTAGAAGGTCTGGATAATATTTATAAAAGTAATATTGAATCAGAAACATCAAAACATTTTATCAATAAACACCTATTCTTAAAACTTTAAAATCTTGAAGAGTATTGCTTGCTGCATCTTTTGCAACATGTCTGGTTCTTGTTTGTTTAACCTGACAGATACATATCTTAAAAAGTCAATGAACAATAAATATGTGATAGTTTTAAAAAAAAACCGACTTACATTGTTGAAAAAGTTATTGTGTAAAACATATTATACGAAAGAATTATTCTAATCTTATCATTTGAAGCCATATAGCAAGCATTTTCTCTGGAAAAGATTACATAAGCAAAGCAATACAAAGCTAAAATACTATGGCATGTTTTTTTGCTGTTATTCATACATCCAACTATGCAGAGGGGGGCTTTTCAGCAGCTTTCTAAATGAACTAATCTAAACCAAAGCAAGTTAGTGTTATCATTAATCATTTCTAAAGCTCTCAGTTGTGAAATATTATCTATGATAACAATAATATTTATCAAAAAGAACTTTCATTTGTAGATTGTATATTTCAGTATACATTGTCATTGTATTTGTTTATATGATTAACATGAATACACATACATATACTGTTATTTGTATAAAATGTACTAAAGAAGACTTTACAGAAAAGGACCAGTTAATCCATGCACTTTGTTTGAGAACAGCTCTTCCTCACTTGGATTAAAATTGCATTTTAGATAGCACAGACTGCAGATATGTATATGTGCCAATCTATCATTTCAACTACTGGCCAAGCAAAATCCAGCTTTAGGAGTAACTCAATTTATCTAAAGATACCATAGATATTGAAATAGTATAGATATTTTATTGTCATGGATCAATACAAATATCAACTTTGTCATCAGATTTACATAAACCATTTTGCTGCTAATTAAAAGTATAAACATATTATAAGGAAAATTTGTCATTATCCTAATATAAAATAGCCAATATGATATTATAAAAGCTAAAGACATAAAATACAATCATATAACTTATTCACAAAAAGAATAGAATGTGTTAGATAGCAATTGCAGCCTTTAGACTGGTTTTTGTCTATACAGTTTTAATAACATAAGATAGGTTTAATTCAGGACGTAGCTTTCGAACAAGAAGTTTTAGCATATGCTCTCCTGAAGTCTAAATATTGATTTAGGTATGTGGATGACACTTTTGAATTATAACCTTATAGTTTGTACACTCTTGATAATTTTCTAAGACACATTAATTTTTGGGGCGTTCCCTGAACTTCCTTGCTGTATGGCGTGCTAATGGCACACTGGGCCATTCAGTCTATCCAGTACATCGCAAGGTAGTTCCATGCCACATCTGCACACCACTCCTCATATAAATTATCAGAAAATTATACTTTATCCAAAGAACTTAGTAAGAACAAATATACTCTCATGGCCAACGGGTACAAATCATCGGTTATAGAAAGGGCCACCCAGCATTTTAAAAATCCTGTTCCTTCTAACCAGAAACTGGATGGTACGTTTACTTGCTATAAGTGCACAAGGAGACAGAGAAGATAGCACGATTACTCCGCAAATATTCTTTCAAGATTATTTTCCGACGTTTAATGAAAATCAGCAAAATCCTTTCATCTTCGAAGGATTAAATTTCCCTGAAATCCACTGAAATATATAGAATTCCATGTATATATTGCTTAGTATACATAAGTCAGACAATAAGAATGATCTCCACTCTCTGTAGAGAACACGAGAGGTACACCCGTCTCAAACAAATTGCTATATATCTATTAATTAGTGAAACTTAAATTAGAATCAGGACACAACATTCTTTTCATGGACATACAAATTCTCAGAATAATAAGAGAGTCCATCAAAATATATAAACATCTTGAAAATCTGAATCGTGAAAATAGGTTTCCACTTGCATCATCTTGGAAATATATTTTATCGAACCTATGCGAAATTTCCACAAGAGATATGCAATGCCTAGATCCTCTCCCACCAAGACATATACAAGTCGGTACATCACGGATTTACATTTATTCTATGACTAGCACTTTTGAGAGTTCCATGTTTGTCTATACTTAGCACTTTTAAAAGCTACGTGTAAAAAGTAAAGCCAACACACGCTTATCTCCAGGAAAACCTGAAGATAGCTTAGCAAAATCCTCCAAAATCCTGCCATCTAATTTATTAATATATGCTTTCTATGTAAGATTTCTGTTTATGTTGAATGTAAGATTGAATATTCTAGATAATATAAAAAATAATAAAAAAATAAATTGTAAGCAGGAAAGAACAAGTAAATTATATAAACTGGAAGCATTGAAACAAAAAGGAACAAATCCTAAATACCAAAATAAGACCAAGGAAATATTATTAATCAATATATAGAATAAATGACAAGAAATAAAAGATACTTTACACAGAGCAGCAGGGGAGGTTCTGGGAGTAAAATACATTGGTAGAATAATTAATGCAGAGAGATACATGAGCAACAGAAAGAAGAGATAAAATATTGCAAAGCAAAACAAGATAAAAGTTGCCGAAAATCAAAACAAAAGGAGAGAGGCACACAATGTATGCTGAAATAAGAAAAAAATATATAGACAAGAGAAAAAAGGTACAATGGAGAGATGATACGGAGGGAAGATTAGCAGAATTAATTTCTTGTTATTGAATGCAATTATTAATATCAATATGTATATACTTTATAAAAATAAACCAAATTTCCTATGCTCCACCTCTCAGTTTGCTGGGATGAAAAGGAAATTCCACATATTGATTGCTTAAAATGTGGGTAGAGCAGAGCATTATATATAAAATATATATACATATATATATATATATATATATATATATATATATATGTATATATATATATCTACATATATATATATATATATATATATATCAAACTTAATAACCCATCTTAATTGCGTAAACGACTTTCATACTGACCGTTTGAAACTTTATCTGAAACAGATTGTTCTAAGAGCTTAAAATTAATGTGTTGCATTTATTAAAGTACCTGATACTGAAATTGGTCTAATTTTTAGTGCCTCAGAATGTAGATAAGAGCAGAATATATTTCTGGAAAATATATTACATGTTTCCCATATGGCTATAGATATATGTGTAATTTGAATGTTAATAAAATAAAACTAGGTAGCTAAGCAGTAAGTACTCACTTCATAAAATTTCCAACGATCAAGGCACTGCATTTTGAGACAAGGTATTTTGTTTTAACAGAGCAATAACAACATTGAATGAGCAATAATATTAAGAACTCTACACCTATTTCATAGAATGCAGATATACATGTAAGCTGCTGTGACCTTCTACTTATCTGCGAATGTCGGAGAATACAATGGGCGTAAATTATTTATAATTGAATGAAACCAGATAATACTGCTGGCACATATTTACAAACCATTTGCTTTTGTGAGTTTAGAAAATTATCATGTAGAAAATAAATAGTATCATGTTATAAGCCAGCGGCATTAGAAAATTATAAGAGTGTCAGGAGTATGTTAATTTAATCATTAATTACCTACCCAAGTAACCGTTGATTATGGAGTATTCCACTACAATGAATGCACTTTGCAAATCTAACATAGTTAAATTAGCTTGTAACTTTTTATTTTATTCTCAATGTAACATTTATTGAATCATAGACACATCTGTTTACACACTGTGTACTTTTTTAATTTTGCCTGACGCGGCTATTTTGGAGAAAATGGACAGTTGCCAACTCTGAATATTTTGCTGTAATAAAAAATACCTAGCCCAACACTAAATCTAAACATTAATACTGCTTTTAAATTTAGCATACACTGTATAAACTATGGACTAAACTACTAAGCATTTATTTCACATAATTTTTCTATGCAGGTGTTCAAAAAGATACAATTAATTTATGCCATGATCGATCTATACAATTATTTTTATATGAATAAATAAATAGGAGTATTGTTAATTTAACATACTTAAGTACATATTTTCTGATCAATAACTTTTTACACAATAAATCTCAGCATCTGTGTATAATAGTTCTAGTTTCTGTATATGTATATATATATATATATATATATATATATATAAATATGTATATATTTATATTTATATATATATATATACATATGCATATACATATAGGTAAATATTCCGCTATCATTGAGATGTCTATGTTTCTATATGCCTGTATACGGACGCTCTTTAGTATTACCATTGAAAATTTCTTGACAGTCTTAGAACAACAATCATGGTTGGCATCCTTAAAAATGTACTATATATGGCAATATATTGAATGTTCCTAGCACAGACAATTAAACCAGTATCTGTAGATGCATAGCTTCTATTCCCGGTTTCTGATATTGTTTTGATTTCATTTAAATTTTGTTAAGTAGAAAATCTTGAATGAATTTTTACCCAAACTGACTTATTATTTTTTTAACTATGTTTACCTATTTTATTGTTCTTCTTTTTTTATTTTCATGTAACACGAAAATGAGAAACAAACAATTTAATAAAGTCAAACAAAAAGAACAACTCAACAGAACTAAATTATATTTACCTACTTTGTCATGTTTTAAACTAAATATTTTATTATATAATTTGTCAATTGAATATAATTTAAAATCTTTCTTCTGAAACTCCATGTAAATTACATTATCGAAATATGTCGTCTTAATTAATGTATAACCAGTACACTACCTTTTACTTGAAAATTAACAATGCCAGGAATGTAAACAAAAACAACCACAACAGTTCCATCATAAGTTACTTGCACAAATTTGAAAAGTAGGAAATTTATTTTACAAATGAAAACAATATACCACTACTATATACTATCAAAATTTGCAATATATCATTTAGATAATTGAAGTATTAATGATTTGGAGTATTTTTACATATTAAATGGACCATTTGAATTATAATTGAATCTAATTAGATGAAAAAGATTAAGGAAAAATAGTAACTATAACAACAAGCCACTACTAACCTCTTTTGGGACAGATACTTTGTGCAATAAGCTTGCATGTACCTTGTCATACATGCCCTCCTACTTCTTCTACGTCTCACTTACCTACTTTTCAGAATCTCATCCATCTAACCATTTTTGCCTAGACCTATCTGCACCTCTTTCACCTTATACCACACACCTACGTTTATCTGTTTTGTAAGGCTTTGCTCACTCATTCTTTCTAAATGGCTAAATCAGCGCAATATACCCTTATCCATGTGGTCCGTCGCATTATTACGGAATAACTAGTTATAATTTAAATTTTTCTGTAAAGTATGTGGTAAAAGTACTAAATTAATATGTAGTGAAAGGTAAAATTAGAAAGTTGCTTGATTATTTGATATAACTCGAGAAGTTTTGTTGTGATTTATTTTTCTACCAAGTTATAGTAAATATATTGGAAACGTTACTGAACCCCGGAATAATTGCTTCACATGGTGTACTTTGAAAAATACCTACTCGTAATAGTGAAACTACATTGAATATGTAGCTCAGCCCCTGTACGGAGTGTTCGAAATTTGATTCTCTACATGGGGAAAGTTCCTTGTAACACAAGATAGAGAGTAGGTTTAATTTTGGCCTTTTTGGGTATTTTTTAATTCACTATTATTCTTTTAATTTCAAAAATGTTCAAAATCTGTAAACACATTTTTGCACAATTTTTATTTCACATCTTCTCTGCAAAGTTTCATCTTTTATAGAACATCAAGTTCATTTCTTTAAATAGATGCTACGATTTCATTTTGTGTAATTACAAAAATAAATTTTACATAGATAACATTTTGATATTAGGCCTTCAAAATACAAATTTATACTTTATAATTATAGATCAAAGACTAAGATGAATAAGTTACACTTATAGTGTGCATTGATACATACATTTGTAATTAAATATGTCTTCCAAAAAAATGGAAAGCATAACATGATAAATGTAACCAGCTAGGTTTAGTTCATAATCTCCTAGTAAACAATAGGATAACTTATTTACGTTAATGCATTTTAAACCTAAAGAATTCTAACCTCGTTCAATATATTTTCTGCATTTTGTTTGCCTGTTGAGTCTCTATATTTCTTTCGAAAATTACTAAATGAACCAAAATCAGATACATTTGAAAATAATTGTAGCGAGGTTGGTATATGTTTCTGGAGATAATAAATTCTTATATATCACACTTTTCATTTTCAAAAGATATTTAAACAATTAATGTAGCAACTTAGAAGTTAAAACACGATAAAATGTATCAATTATAAAACTAACTTTCATTTAAATCATAGCCATCAAATCTGTATGTATAAAACAAGATTTGTGCTCAGGAGTCCTAGTATCCAAAATTTTACCGTGTGTAATACATTGTTGAAATTACATAAACTGTTATATAAAATGGCAAAAAACAAATGGTAGTCCGTACTTAGAAAATTTTTAAAACTGTGCACTTGAAACAGAAACCAAGCCCATGTAGTGACACAGATTTAGTATATAATACATAATCAGTACATAATACTTACTAAGACACTTAATCTGTGATAGCAATACAACACCACATAATTGGGTACCTACTACTTTACTTTTACTTTACTACTAAATAGATTATTTTACAAATGTTACAGTTGGTTTTGAGAAAAATTCATTCAAGAATTTATAAAATTTATAATTTGTATTTACCCAAAAATATTTTATACTCAGGTAAAGAAAATAAAGCGCATGAATTTTATCTGATTTTTTTGTGAAGACATATTCAATAAGTATATAAAAAAGTTATAAATATTAAAAAAGTGCTGTATAAACTGTATTCTTTGTGTTATAAGTAAAGTAATCAGGAGTACTGTTTATTGAATACAGCCCTGTGCTATGTTATTTTATTAAGAGAAAAACTATTGTTGTATTGTATTATTTTCATTTCTTATTTTAGATGTATCAGCCAATTATAACAAGTAAAAAGACAATTGTAATGGTGATTATTTATATGCATATGTCATATATAATTGAGTTATTTAAAGAATTTATATATAAGAAATGATATTCTTCTGGTACATACGTTTAAACTAAATAAATTTTGCTTCAAGTAGAGAGATTAATTGGTAGGATTAGACAGAGCAAAGTTCTTAGACTGGAAATTTGTAAGTTAAAAACAAATGAAACTTAGTGTTCAATGTTGAACTTCTTGCAGACTAAATTTTGCAGTGAATTTTAACATTTCCAGCAATTTAAATTCATGAACGTTGTTTGTAAGTAATAATTATTGTACAGCTGCCTTTTAAGATAGACTTGCACTACTTATGATATTTATCACAATGGAATACAGAATAGACATTAGAAATATGTAAAAAATAAAAAATTAGCGTTATTTGACTGTCTCATTTATTTCTTTATGCCAAATGATTAATAGTTTACCAGATGAAATTAAAGCTTAAGCACAGAATAAATTCAAGGTTCAAAAATTGTTAAACTGTTTATAACTTGATTGCACAAACTTTAAAATTATTACATGCGATAATAATGACAAGGCTTAATCCTATTTACATTTTCTGTCAAGTAACACATGTAAGTGCAAATCAGATAGAACTGGTAAGTTTAGGTAAATATCATTGTTCAAATTAATATTACAGAATGTTAACTACTTTATCAGAAATAACATAGACTTGAAATGACCAGTTAAAATTCTGCTAGATAAATAGTGTAAATAAAACATGTATTGTAATGAGTTTGCATATTAAAAATAGGATGTCTGCACAAAAGTGCATTTAAAATATACAAATAGAAACACACATAATATAAACTCTTCCATTATTTAAATGTGATTTGTCAGCTTATTTTGACTTAGAACTTAGAAATATATCATAATTTTATGTGGATAAAAATCAATTTAATTCAAATATTATGTAGCCCAATAAATATATGCATAAATGGGAATGACTGTTGAAAGAAACTAATTAATCAAATAAGAAGAATGAAACCTGTTCAACACAACCCACAAAAGGTTAAGAACAGCCATACTTTTGACCTAAAGTATAATATATACAAAAACCAATAAATAACTGTATTGATATTTACATGCCAATATACTTTATTTATAAAATATTTAGGGAGAATAACTAGGATTTTTTCTATTGTCCATTGGTGGGAAAGTTTTCCAATGCATATGATACTGGAGTAAACATAAACCTTTTTAAAGGATTTTGACTTCGTAACTAGCATCTTCTACTCAACAACTTCAGAGATATCTACTTATCTGTTATTTTCAAAATGTTACAAAGGATTCTAAATTAATCAATCTGTATCTGTTGCTGTGATCTCTATCAGCTTTTGCTAGCTCAAGTGAAGTATTTTTAGAATCTATCTACATTATTTCATTGTTAATTTATCTTCAGCCTAATTCCACTGTGGTACAAGTAAAACAGGTTCTTTAACTAGCACTTTGTCTCAATCGCCTACAACACATAGGATTCACAGATGCATACCCCTCCTAGAAGACAATCAAAAAGCCAACTGCCTAAAACTAGAAACCCCTCGCTCCATAATTAACTAATAACTTTCAATTTCATATTTATAGTTCTAAATAAATATATAATAGAAGGCATATGCGTAACTATATCAAATATTCTTACTATCTTGTTGAATAGGCATTGTTAGCAATTTTTAGTCTAAAGCCACATTTACACAATATTTTAAGCATGATGATCACATTTACAATTTGAATAAAAATAAATAATAAAAAACACTTACGTTTTCATAAAGTAATGCAGAATCCACTATGTTAGACAATTATATTCTTAAACAAAGTATGCACTGAAGTACTTTATTCGATTACAATGCAGGGGTTCATATCCCACTCTCGGCACATTGTAGATCTATGGCTGCTTCAAAAAGTGTGTGGAAACCAGTCGCAGTTTTAGCATGTGGTTGCAGTTACTCGATAACTGCAGTAACTTCTCAGTTACTCTCTAAAACAAAAAGAAATAAATATTAATTTATCGTTATAAAAGATATACACTCCAGCACAAAAATATCAAAACAAAACTTAAATTCAATATAATTTAAATTGGCTTATCTTCACTGCCAGTATCTAAGTTGTCATAACTGTTCAATCATGTTTTCCTTTGCCTAAATCTGTATGGTTCAATATTAGGATTGGTTGCAGTTTCTCCACCCATAGACTAAATGACAATCCGTGAACAGATAAAAGGGCCTGTATTTAACTAAAATGATGATGGGAAATTTCCACTACTTATCACTCTCTAATTGCACATTTGTTTCAAAATAGAAATGTTGCATCTAATTTATGTTTTGTACACCTTGATACAGTATAAACTTCCCCTCGCTGTAGATCAAAGTAGTCCAACATAGCGGGAATAATGCCGACATAGCTTTTTGTTATATTTAAGACTCCAACTGCAGTAAAGGGATATACAAACTATTTGCTAATGTTTGTATCTGTGTTCGTTAGATAACCTAATATCATACAACTTGTTGATATTAATTTCATTAAGAGAGGAAAATTGACAATAGTAGCTCCAGAATTTGTTGCTGGAAACCTACTTTTAAATAAAAGAAAGAAATTTTAATTAGCAAAATATGTATCTTTTTTCCAATAACTTCTACCACTTTTACAAATTTCTATTCTAGGATTTAGTTGAAATGCAGAGAAGTTATGTGCATTATTACTTGAACACGTCACTATCAAATCAAGTTTGTATCCCAAACATTTTTTTAGATTTTTAAAACTTTTATTTTAGTTATAAAGTTTATATGCACTTTGACTTAAAATAAGCAAACAAATCATTTGTCAATTTTCATTTTGCGTAAAATTAGTTTTAAATTCCGGTAATTTTCGATTAAATCCATACGCAATTGAATTTCGAGTGATTTTATTTTTAACTACACGTAAACCGAATTTGAATGAGCTTGAAACTTTTATTTTATACATAAATACACAAACCATGACAGATAATATAAATAAACTCGCAAAAATAAAGTCGACACAATGAAATAAAACGGGCACACACATCACAATATATAGTAAAGTTCTATTTTTGAAGGGACGTAATATAAAAGAACAATCCCCTTATTAAAATCTAGTGTAATGTTTGGTTTCATTGAGCGTTTTCCTTTGTGGTTGGACACCTACCTCTATCATTTCAACAGCATGCATGTTAGAAATACAAAGAACTTCTCGTTTGTCTTTCCATTTACATACAGTAGCAGGACTATTTCGCTGCCAAATAACCTCCTCTTTTTTCAGTTTTCGATTTATTACCTCTTTGGGATTTCCCTTTCTGTAATTACCTAGGGTTCCACACACATAATTTTTTCGCGTAGTTCATAAGTTCATAAGAGGAATAGAATTATAAAGGTTATCTATATAAACTATGTACCCCTTATCGAGGTAGTCCTCAAGTAATTGTACAACATCCTCACATTTTCCGCTGTAAATTTTTATTTTCATAACAAGATCATCAGATTCACATACTTCATAAAGTTTTATGCCGTATATGTGTTTTTTATTTGGTATGTACTGGCGGAAATTTAATCTTCCATGTCCCAGCATCATTGATTCGTCTATACAAGTATTTTTATCTGGCACATAGTTTAGGCGCATAATATTATTCAAATGATTTAATATAGGTCTTACCTTGTATAATCTGTCAGAAAATGATATTGAGTTATGAACGAAGTGAAAATAATGCAGTAATACCTGGTATCTATTTCGACTAGTATGTGATCGCTAAAACATTACATTATAAAGTGTGTTTTTACTCCAGTAATGTTCTATTGAAGGAAAATAACAAGGACGCATTTGTAATGAAAGTCCAATAAAAACTTTCATATCTATAACGCTGACGTCTTTCCACTGTGATACCCTGTGAGACTTTCTTACTTGTTGAAGTTTTGCAATTTCTTGCTCAGCATAAACATTAGTTTATTTGACCAGTGATGCAAGAAACTCTTCCGAAAAAAACAAGTCCACCAGCGTTTGTACTGTAAAATTTGTCGTGTCCAATATCAAATCAACATTTTTTTGGAAAATAAATTGTTCAGGATCTTGTTGTATTTCTATCCACAAATTATTGTTCGTTTTTGATGCAGTTGCTAGGGAAGACGACGCTATCATGACTATCCTCACTTGAATCCTCAGAAGGTTCATAATAGCTACTATCGTTATCATCCTCGGCAAAAATCTTGTCAAATTCCTACTAACTTTCTAGATTAGCGTTATACTCAAATTGTTCTTCAGTCAGTGGTCTTTTTTTATCCATATTATGGAGTTACAAATTTAAATTATATTAATAATTATAAAACAAAACACTCAAGAAAGAATTAAATGTTCAGTTGTAAATTGGTTGTAAACATAACGGACTTATGGTATGGAAATAAGGTACAAACCTAGATGTGAATAGATGATTATAATAGAGAAAGATCTAAATAAATACTTTGACCAAGCTTCAAAAGATAAAATGAAGTAACAATGAACGTTTTTCGGCAAACATTTTGACTTCTCAACTTTTAATTTATCTTGTCTCTATTTCTGACTGATTTATTTTTATTAATTTATTTAACATAATCTAGCCACCTATAACAATTATAAGATAGGAACCAAACTGATAATTGCAAACTATCAAACCATAAATACCATGCAATAAAAATCTATAGACGCGATACCAAACCAAACAAGCCAAGCGGGCCAATCAAGATGAAAAGATGAACCACAACTCAGCAAAAAGAATATGGGGCGACATGAAAAAATTCCGATAAACCTGAATTAGGCTTTATTTCACTTAATTGACATTAAAACACATATATAGAGTAATACATAAAAACACATGAACTTCCTCACCTAGTCTTTCAAATAAGATGGAGGATGCAGTTCACAACCGTATCTTCTAAAGAGTTTTTGGGCTCGAAGTTGTGAGGTGTTTTCGGGGCTGGACTAGCTGGAATGGTGTAAAATCCTAACTTCATCGAAATTTTAGACACATTTTCCGATGAAACAGTTATGATAAGAGTAATATGGTTCTTCAAGAGAAGTCCCCCAACCTATGCAAGATATCTAGTAGACACTGTAGTTTCTCTTTCATCAGGTAGTAAGTACGTGGGATTTCCCTCTAACAGATCGTCGTCAACAACTGACTCCTATATTAATTGACAAACAGGTTTCTTCAAAAGAACTGGTCCAGGATTCATCAACCAAAATTAAGTTGTCATTCATTTACTCATTATCCACGAAAAATTTGAACATCATTTCGGGCTGTATTGCATTGCTTCTTGGTAAGTTTCTTCGCATTTTGCTATGTCCAGATTCTTCCAGACTAACCCAACTTATCGTTATCCTTACTATTAACCTCGCAGATTGTACGCTGTGGTTCGACTAGTAGGAACACCTACAGCACAAAGGAATGACAAGAGTTCTTGCGACATGAAGTATGTACTTCAATCAGAACACAGATACACAGGAATAACAAACAGAGAGAAATGTTCTTTGAGTATCACAATAACCATATTTTGGTATGGGAAGGCGGAAGAAAACCGTGAATACTCATCTATGAAGACTAAACCATAACGACTTTGAAGAACATGTTGATTCTTTCGAAAGGGTGTATTGCTTTGATAAGATGGCATTCGTGTTTGTAAAACTGTGGTTTAACTTCTAAACAAACACGACACCAAGAAGTCACTTTCCGAACTTCTTCATGTGAAAAAGAAAGGTTCTTGCTAGATCAGTCTTGTCACTCCAGGGTGGTAAAGTGCTTCGAGTAATGACTTCAGCGTAGATAAGTTTCCATCAATAGTAGAGCATATTCGCGATAGAGTGTTAGTTGCCTTATTCCCCTTCCTGTCCGTATATTATTTCGTATTTGTAACTTGAGATTTCAAGTCTCCACCGCATTTTCTCATTTTTCCAAGATTATTAATGCTGGACATGAATGAGACTGACTTCTGATCCGTTATAAGGCGGATGTGTCTATCAAGGAGATAGTGTATCCACTCTAACATACGCTTCCTTTTCGACTGATGAATGATGTTCAAATTTAGAAAGAGACCTAGAAGAGAAAGCGACTGGTCGATGGTTTTAAGAGAAGATAGCTCCGATGACGTAATCAGAAGCATACGTTTCTGCAACCAGTGAATCTTTGTTAATTGAAATTTTAGCATTTTAAATATCTAATTTTCATTCTTCGAATGCTTTAATCATTTGGGTGTCCAGGGGGAAAGTACTTCTAATTAAACACAATATCTTTTCAGCAAGTTTTGTAACGAATTGTGCATAATGGCAAAACATACCAACTGCTCGAAGTAGCGTAGGAATTTTTATAGGAACAGGAAATTCACGGAGGTTTTACAAGTTCAGTATCAGGTCTATATATTTATGAGAGATAACATATCCTAAGAGATTAATTGTTCTCATTGAAAAATGAGCTCTCTTCACGTTTAAAGTTAGCTTAAACTTGGAAACATCTTTCAAGTTTTCTAAATTTTTGTCATACTCTTGTTGTTGGTAACAGCAGATAGTTACGTCATCCAAGTATACCCTAACACCTTCAACAGTAACAATTCTAGTAAGTCTGTTGAAATGCCGGAACGCCTTTCCTGACACAG
The DNA here is from genome assembly GCA_033557685.1 of Sperchopsis tessellata. Lineage (NCBI taxonomy): Eukaryota > Metazoa > Arthropoda > Insecta > Coleoptera > Hydrophilidae > Sperchopsis > Sperchopsis tessellata. The sequence goes on along the minus strand of JAWQRN010000658.1, from coordinate 2,756 downwards.
AACAGTATACGAGTGAATTGATAAGAGTTTTGTTAGGGTGGTTAACAGCTAGCACATGATAAGTGATTCAGGTCAGGAGCTGATGGTCATCAACGAGCTCATTTATCAGCTCGTATAATTAGTAGGCCTGGAACACCGATCTTCTGGACAGACTCTCGAAATTACAGGTGGTAAGGAGAGCACCAGGGATAACCCCTAATTACAGGTTTGTTAAAAAATCGGGCAGCGCAATTAAAGTAATTTCTTAATTCATTTCCAAAATTTTACAGAAGATTCAACAAACAAATTTTGAAACCTTCTAAAATTTTGGCGCCCAACAAATTTCACATCTTTTTCGTCAAAAACCAGTACTAAGAACGATCTGATATCCTCATCCGCAGTGAATGGTAGTTTGATGGTGCCCGGTCTGGCGAATATGGTGGATATGGCAACACATCCTATCAAAGCTGCAACAATTTTTGGGACATTACCAAACTTGTGTGTGTGTTATAAAGTGAAACACAACACCTTTACGATTCATCAATTCTGGTCGCTTTTGTTTGATGACAACATAAACTTCCTTCGTTGAATATCTGTTTTTGAAGTGCTTTGGGCAGATTAATCAAGCTTTTTCAACGTCTGTTATCATACGTTTAAAAAATGGATCATTTTCACAAAGTTTCAAGAGAGAATTGCGGATATCAATGCGCTTAGTGAGATGAATTTCTTTAAGCTCATGTAGTAGCTAAATACTGAGTTTACTAACGTACCCAAGTTGTTTTAAATGGTTTTCACTGCTCGATTTCGATTTTTTAATATTCTCAGCAATCTGTCGTGTCATTAAACACAGATTGGATTCGATCAACTCCTTTATTTTGTAATCATCAATTCGATTGAACTTCCTGAGTGTGGTGCATCTTTAGCATCAAAATCTCCAGACCAAAAATTTACAAACCAATTCTGTCATAGTTATAAGGCATCTTCACCATGCATATCACATAGGATTTATGCTTTTTTTATAGTAATACCGCAAAATACGACAAAAAATTTTCTTACATTTTTAATTATGAAGTCGACGGCAAACAAACAATACTTATCGAAATCGTACACTTTCCTTTCTTAAAATTACATAATAAATTTGTGATTTAGAATGAAGTTAGTTCCATTTCAAGACCTGTGCGTCCATCTATTAGAAAAATACGACCGATAAAATCTTAAAACACAATTTACATGCTTGTCTGGAAAAAGTAAATACATCAATTATTATTTATTTAATTGACTTGACTACCCTGACACAGAATCAACCATTAAATCAACTGATAAAAACTACTTTGCTCTTGAAATTTACTTATAAACGAGAAAATCGAGAAGTCTTTCATTTTTTGATTATTGACGTATTGATTGCAATGTGACATTTTCAGATATTATTATAAAATAAGAACCAAATTTACACGGTTATTTAAGCATGCCTAAGCAATGAATCATTGAGCGATGTTTTTCTAGTTAATAATATATTATGATACACTCATTTTAAAATAATGACCGTGATCATTCAACAGGTGATGTACGTACACACTTACTAAAATGAAATTTCATGGCACTTAGCCCTGAAATTCGGGGGTTATTATTTTCAACTATTGGTGCATACAAAAAGTATTTGCGTGTGATATTCTCACGTGTTCAAAATAACTAAATTAAATGTTATTTTTGGTACAAGGTAAAAATATTAATTTAGTAAATGTATATTACGGAAAATCCGAAAAAGAAGTATGTCCTCTATTTTTGTTTTATTATATTACCAAAAAAATATTTAATAATGGAGCAATATTAACTGGTTTAAGAAATGTTAAAATCTATTGATCTGAGCTAATCTAGAGATGTAACGAAATTGCATTGAAAACTTTTATATTAGTAAAGTTTATATCACGGCATATCCCCAATCATCTAACAACTAAAGAAATAATCGAAAAAATTAACAATGTTATCTGAAAAATCAAAGGGAGACGTTATATGACACCATGCCGTGATCCAAGATGTCTAAAACTTTAGAAAGTCCTGTATAGATAGAACTCATCGGTCTGACCCCGAGTATCTAAAACAGATGCTGCTACATGATGGGTTTGTTAGTGGGATTAAAAAATCATTTTGTACAACTTAAGCTCAAGGATTTTCCAAAGTAACACTAAGTGTTTCAGAAGACACCTCCATCTGAGGTCATAGATATGACTATCATACCCTTAAGGACCGCAAAAAGTTTATAGATTCAGTTCCTATAGCGACTGCTTAAAATGAATTCATATTATTTCCAATATATCAGACTCTCACTGTCCAATTCGAGAATAGTATAGTGTTGCCCGCTATTTTCTCAGTAAGTAGTTTAACTTAGATACCTTAGTTCTGCTGCTATATGAATTTTTTTTAAGAAGTGTTTAACATTGTTTCTTTAATATGTAATTTGAAACCATTGACAATTGCCTAATTTACACAATAATGAACACAATTTGGATTTATTTCAAAAATTGTGCATGGAAATTACTAAACAAATTATCAATTAGATAATCACAATATCTAGTTTTAATGCCATTGAAAATATCACTTTTAACCTCTTCAGGGACACAAGCACAATTGTGTAAGTTTAATAAAAGGCGCGTAAATTCTAAATGTATTGGATTTAGTTCAAACAAGTGAAGACATCTGCGTTCAGTTATGTAAACTAAGGTGTGATGTCATGAAAGCAGACATTTTCCTTGTTTCTGTGAAATAGTGGCGCCAACAAG
>JAWQRN010000657.1:0-27442 GCA_033557685.1 Sperchopsis tessellata | reverse complement strand
TATATATATATATATATATATATGTATATATCTATATATATGTATATATATAAATCTATATATATATATATATATATATATATACATTATCAAGACAAGTAGTTCTGAAAAGTGCTAGATGTAGGTGCCGATAAGCTTTTAATAGTGCTAGTAATGGAACAACATTTAGCTCTCACAAGTGCTAGCCAAGAAATAAAAAAAAATATTTTCTAAATCATAATAACTTGATACTTTGATGGTCAATTACTTGATTTCAGTTTTCCTTATTCTTTTTGGCAGTTTTTGAAATATATGGTTTCCCGAGAACAGATTACAATTAAAAAAAAAACTACGGAGTTTCGAATTACAGTTTGTAATATAGTATTTGAGCTCATTTACCTGTCACAGTTAGAAATATTTTAATAGGAAAATTCAATTATTCTCATAGCTAACAACATCCTAAGGATATACTTCATAAGATAACTTACTGAAGATTAAGAAAATACAGATGTGACAAATTTAGACATTATTAATGCTGCAACCGTTACTGAGAGCATATGAATAAATTGGATGGGTTTACTAAACCATTCTCCCAAATAATTTGGATTAATCCACAAATTTAATCTTCGCCTTAAAATTAAAAACAATAAAATCAGAATACCAAAATATAAAATAGAACTTTGAAATGTCATGTGCTATAATGAAAACAATTTTAAATATTGCCTCTACCTTACACTTCACATTTAGTTCCAACTTTAAGTGGTATCGTGTTATGTTCCGCGGAAACATCATATACAAACCCTGTATACATATTTGTGTTCACAAATATACAAGACTCAGACAGGGGAGTCTTGGATAAAGCTTGGGGACTGGGTGCTTTTCTAGGCATAGTTGGTTTGGTGCTAGTGAGGTAGTGATTAACTCATTGGTGTTGAAAAGAGTCGTCCGATTCTGGTCCGCTGTAGATCAGGGGATCAAAAGGAGGCTCTGTATTAACTCCTATGATAGAAATTAAATCTCGTAGATACATAGTGTGTAAAGAAAGTGCGCCTTCGTAATACATCTTTTTTCATTTTTACAAAGATAAGGAGGTGACCACAATTGAAATTACAGAATTTTTTGGCAAGACAATTGCTATAGTAATATATATTTAAATATCTTGGGATGATATTAGATCATAAATTGGACTGGAAGCCGCAGCTGGAAGATAGAACCACATACCAATTGGGTACTGTGGTTGGGTGTACTTGTAATTGCTAGCCGGTCGTGAGACAGTATTCAAATTTTTTAAATAACAGCGGCTATGTGAAGTGCAGCAACAACCACACTATAGGAAGTACCGCTGTTGAGATTGTACATAACGATGGAGGCTGCAAGCGCAGCACTAAGCGAGCGTGCAGCATGTTTGTGGAAAAACGTGGGTATGAATATGGTTACGCTCTTGTAATTAAAAATGTACTGGACATGGCTCCGGAACTCACGATTCCCGTTGATCTAATCTGAAGGTAATACTATTTTAATAACAGGTTTTAAGTAGAAATACTCACTATAGTACAATTGTGTAATGGCAGCGTACTTCTGCAAGAAGGGATCACACACTATATAGATGTAAGAAAAATATGCATTCTGGGAGCAGATCTATTGAAATCTGAAAAGTGTTAGGGGTCTATCTCCTGGTACTCATTCGTTCATGTTACAAACATAATTTTACGGTGTTATGCAGGGAGCAAGTATGCTAATGGAGAGTGGGCCAGTTTTTTTAACAGCAGGTGCTGTGATAATGTGCAGTGACATTAAGGGTTACAAGGGGATCGAAGATAGAAAGAAAAAAGATATACTGGCGAGGGTGGGCTATGGTAACACTTTCCACGGACAAGAATTCATAGTAGGTGTATCCATGAAAACCAAAATGACAAGGTTAGTGAACGCGATTCTTCTTAGGACTCACTGGAGTTGTAGGTAGATCAGATATTTTTTTTTATGAACTGGAATGGGTCAAGTCCAAGTGGTAGGTAGACAGGACCAGGGTTGGGGTGTGTACCATATTTAGCTTACCGAGGAGCAAACTAGTTAATGTGACCAATTGTGGAACACAAATGGCTTAAGAAGTTTGGGTATAAGTTACTAAGTCGCCACCCCGCAAATAAAAATATTATAAATAATAGATAGACAAAGGTATATGAAGACCGAGAAAAAAAGTGATTATAAGTACTCTTTTACTTTTAGTTACTTACTTCGTTTATATAACATTCGCCTACCTTCATTTTGGAATATATCAAAAGTTTATATTTGGGTAAATAGTCTAAAGTAAGTAAAAACTAGTAGGATATATTATTCAGAAAAATGTAGAATATTACGGGAATATCCTAGCTAAAGTGATACGTTTTAATTTTATTGATAGGGAATGTTATCAAGTTTTAGAAGTACCTCATGAGATGTACATAATAATAGTGACTTTTAAAATGATTTGAGTTGAAAAGAAGTGACATTAGTTGATATATATATATATATATATATATATATATATATATATATCTATATATATATATATATATAATAAAATAATATAAGAAAACTTACCCGCACCCGGTTTCTTACGTTTTCTTGACGATGTGGCGACATCCGCTTGAGTTGGTGTCGATGGATTAGTAAACTTTTTGAAAGTAACTACTAAACTCAACAAAAAGAAAACAAATAATAATGAAAAAACGCCGTGCAAACGCAAAATATGAATGCGAAACTTACCTCCACTTGAACTTTGGTAAACCCCGAATGGAACGAAGTCCTGATCGGTAAAGCCCAAAAGGTCTCTTAGTCGGGAGTAAACCTTATTTTTATTTCTCTTATAAATGAATTTATGGCTGGCTTTAGCTACGGCAGTCGTCTTAAATTGTGTCGCAGTAATGGACATCGGTGAAAGCTGGCTCATGTTCAGATTGTGCATTTTATTAACATGCACTAAGACTCCTGGTTTTAAGGGCCACTTTGATCCAGAAGTATCGGGTGACTGTCCATCAGGTCTAAGTTAACATCAAAATGCAAGCGGATATGCGGATTGGATGGTAAGATTGACATGAAGCGAAGTGAAAATAAAATAAATAAACATTAGCTAATCAAACAGAAACAAGTGGATAAAAGTAAATATGGTTGTAGTATATGGTGGAGCTTCCTAGTGCAAACAGTACTTTAAGTTTGTACAAGTTATGGGGAAAGACTGTGCATACTGTGAGAGGAAGGCAAACATGCTTTATCTAAAGCTGCATAAAGTAACTAAATTAATAAAAACCATGCATTTTAAAAGAGTATACCTGAGAGCAACTATGCATTCATTCCATTTGCATTTGTAAACTACCTTAAATGTTTAGAGTTGCAAGCATTGGAAAAATGACCTAATTAGCTATGCGCTTTTCTTGCATGTTTTACTTCAATATAGTCTCGGAAATTGTAAATTAACATAATCGGGTATTATAAATATTATAGCTTGCTTTTGGTGACCAATTTAAACGTTTGTGTTATAACTAATATTGCACTTGAGGACGAATAAGTAACTAGTCAAACGTGAATTATACTGTTTTTATAGTTCTGTATAATTACAAGAATAACACTTTAAATATTTAACAAGCACTAAGTAAAATTATCTAAAATATACGTTGCGAAAATAATATTTAAATTTAAAAACGAAACTTATAAAGATGCATATGTTCTCGAATTTTTTCAAGTTTAGTAATCTTTCATTCATTATTTTTTCTTTCCTTATAGTAATGTACAGAAGACGTAATAATTGTATTCTACGTAATTCCTTTTTTTTCAGGAAATTTCCTAATCATTTGAAACCGACAATAATGGCATCCATTTTAAGACAGGCATCTATTTCAAGGCAGGCAATAGAAGGCAGTTGCATAATTACATACAATTTTTGAGTGCCACATTAAGTCAAAGATCTCTAAGAAATCTGGGATTTTGTGTGACTCTGGGGTACTTCGACCGTACACATTTAAGCTCAAACTTCTCAGTAGTACGTAGCCATTTAGAGTATTTCTTCATAATTTTGAATCATTTTTGTCAAAAAATACATTGAAACATCAGAATGGAAATGGAACATCCAATGTACTCCTCATCTACCTGTTCTTACAAAAATATATCACAAATTTGTCTCTAACATCGATATGTATGTCGCTTTACGGTGTAAACTTGTAGGTTTGTTATTTCTCTCCATTTCCTGCTGTAATTTGCAGCTACTCTCCAGTTTTTGACCTGTAGTCTCTACAAATCTTCCTCTGTTGCATCGATCCATCTTTTCCTTACTATACCTCTTCTTTTGGTGCCAATAGGTCCCCCACTCAGCTCCATTTTTGTTATTCTTTCATTTAGGAGTTCCTGTACGGGCCCGATCCATCTGATTCTTTGTGACCTTATTATCTTGACTATTCCCGATTCTCCATACATTTCCATCAATTGAACATCTTCATAATTCCCACACTTTCCTTCCGCCATAAATTTTTCGCAATAATTTTCTCTCTTACCTTGCAATATTTTCTTATCTGTTTTGTTTAATGTTCAAATTACACAAGCGTATATCACTGCTGGGCGTATTACTGTCTGATATATTCATATCTTTGTTTTTCGTGACACTTCCTTTGATTTTAGCACCGATCTCAAACTCCCAGCACTTCTGTTCCCTCTCACTATCCTTGCTTCTATTTCCTTGCTGCTATCAAAGTTGTGTGTTATTAGTGTGCCCAAATATACAAAGCTGTTCACTTTCTTAAATTTTTGTTCTGAATTTTGTTCAAATTTTATCAGCATATATTTGTCCGTGTCAGTGGTCCTCACAGTACCTCGCATTTCTATATATTTTGTCTTTAATTCATTTTTTTAATCCCATCTTCAGCGCATCCCTGCTAAGTCCTGCTAGAACCCTTTGCAGTTCCTTTCGGTATTTGTCAATCACAGTGACACCATTAGCATACGCTATACATGGTCATTTTGGTTATGTATTGTACCATTAGTGCTTGTTCTACTGCCCATCATTCGTATCTAAGGATATATTGAAGAACAGCGCTGACATAGGATATCCTTGACTCAAACCTCTTGTTACCCTGAATGGCTCTGATGTGGCATCATGTGTTCTTATTTTGTGCTTTGTTCTTTGGAGAGTCATTACTGTTATATTTATCGGTTTCTTCAAAGTCGTATCTCTTTCATTGCTCTCAACAATTTTTCTCTATTTATAGATTGATAGGCTTCTTTAAAGTCGACAGACATGACATGTATTGTTATCTTGTTTTCATTAATTGGGTCTGGTTAAGTGCAAATATCTGGAACATAACCGATCTGTTTCCTTTCAAATCAGTCTGCTATTCTTCTTTTATTTTCTCCGAGTAATTAAACATCTTCGCATTTATTCTTCTTGCTAATATTTTGTATCGTGTGTTCAGGAGACCTATTGTAATTTTCGCATTTGTTGTTATCCCTTTTCTTGAAAATTGGACAGAACACTGCTGTTGACCACCCTTCTGGCGTTTTTTCTTCCTCCTATATTGTTATTACCAGCTTGTACATCTCATTTTATAGTTTCTCATCCATATTTCAGCATCTCAGTCGTAAGTCCATTTTCTCCACGTACTTTGTGGTGGTTCTATCGGTGCTCTGTTTGGTTCCTCATAATTACTACTCTCTTCTTCCTCTATCCCTTCGTATTCCCTGTTCAGGAAATTTTTAAAATATTCCTTCCATCTCTCCGTTCTTCTTCCTATTAGGGCCCCTATCTTATTTCTATTGTAAGTTATACTGTATGAGTAACCCGTCCTTGACCTTTTGACCTCGATATAAGTTTCATATTTTACCGTTCCTGCATTTTTCTTCCATATTCTTCATTTTATTTTCATTGGCCAATCTTTTCTTTTTTCTGCATATTTCTTTAGTTTTATTCTTTCATCGATCTGCTATTTTATGCAGTATTCTCCTTGATCATTTCCTCTCTTCCCTTTACCCTTCTCTCTACTGCCTTTATGAATTCTTCATCGTGCCAGCTTTTTCTTCTATATAATTTCTTTCCTGAAAACGTTTCACTTGTCACTTCTCTCATTGATTTTTCTACTCGCTTCCATTCCCCGTTGCCACGAATTTTTGGTGTTATCCAGTTTGTTATCTACTATTTGTCTGTATCTCTTCTGCACGCTTTCATTCTGCAAAAGGTTTAGTTCGTGTCTATTGTTTCGTTTTCCTTTCGATTCTTCTCCTAAACTTAATCTTTTTTTACAGCAGCTCTAATGTATAGGTAATGATCAGAATATTTTTAAAATTAATTAGTATACGAAGTTTATTTATTTTGATACTAAGTTTATTTGTATAATTTTTTTCTCGGTACTGCCATATTATTGTTCTCCAGATCTATTTGGCAGCAAACTATAGCAAAATAAAATTAAATAAATTAGTTTTCACTTATTGAAACATAAAATTTTGTATTCAAATTTAAGTTCAAAGCTTCCCGTCAATTAGTATTAGTACTGCGTATAACAACTGAATTAATAATGCTGCTGTCTAAAATCATGCTCGTTTTTAGCCTTGTTTTGCACGGTAGACGTTCATAACAAGTAGGCGTATAATTAACGTTTTTGTGAAAAAATTCATTAACGCAGAGCGGATTATAGAAGTGAATTTAATTTTTAATAATAAACTCAAAATCGTTTTAGATTATTAATTATTAGTCATGACAAATGCGTTTAACTTTGAAGAGTTTGTATAATCCCGTTTGCGAGGGAAATGGTCAAGTGAACCGCAAGCAGTAGCTAAATTATAATACTTGATTAGGAGACTTTAATGGCTGGCAGCGCTACGCTAACTAAACCCATTAAATTCTTTAATCATTTTTCCAGCAGCTCTCGATTTCTCACATCCGCCCTGACTTGTCCAGACCTTAATTGCTAAAGAAGTGCAGAATTTACGTTATCACATGTACCTTGGTTTCCCATATAAGTTAGTCTTCCGCAAGGAACTAAAGGCAATCCCAGGACGTCAGGGCTCTGTGTGCAGAGGAACCTGAGATAGCGTTAGTAAGATGTTAGAGAGCTATAAAACTTAATTTTTGTTAATATAAGTTTCCATGCTTTCCACATTTAACAGCTTAGTGTAGATTTAGGAATTGGGTAATTTATTTAAAAGTAAATATTTAAATTGTGACATACTTGATGCTCAACAGTTAGAAAAGCTATTAAGGCTACGCTAATAGTTAATCAGACCTATACATTTATTATAGATTTACCATAAATATAACTCTGACTACAGTATATTATATACTTATGGCAGATCATATTTAAGATTTGATAACTATGACATTAAAACAAATAATATTTTGATTCATATGATTTTATTGCGATATAATAATAAGTAACTCCAGAGAGAAATGAATACTAATTCATAAATAGCAATATCCTATTGAGGAGTTAGGAAATTATGTTGGTAAAGTGTCAGCGAAAATAAGGAACAGTTTCTCAGATCCTTGAAAGAAAGTCTTTCTTGATTTAATTCTTCCAGTTTCACTGTAGATTAGATATTTATCCCAGATCTATGATATACATGAGCAAGACCAAGAGTAAAAACTTTTTTTATTCACTTAATGTCGTCCTATTAACGTTGTTTAATTTACCTTCCGAAATACGACAACCTATTGAGTTTTCGCAAATTACAAAATGCTGCCTTACGGATACGTACACTGCATCCCTCACAAGCTAGTTAAGCTATGATTTAAAAATTGTTAAAAGTTTATTAACTACTATATCATAAGGGTATTTTCAAAGTTAAAAAAAATCCAGAAATGCTATCGAAATTCGCACGACTCCATTTATTTAAGTCATTATATGACACAACATAAAATCTAACAGGGAAAACCTCTGCAAGACAAAGCTACCAAAGAGGTAGAAGATATGGGGGCACATCTAGGAGAATCCGTCATCCAAGAAACCATTATTACATTCAATGAATGGGCTTAACTAAACATTATTTTGTTATGCCTATTGCAGTCGACGACCACTTTAACGTTGGATTCAGTTTATCGTTTCACCATTGTTTCTACCTTTTTGAGAGGCATGGTATTCATTTTTTGTAATGTAGTTAGTGAAAGTTTTGAATTACTATATTTCCGTTCAGAGGAAGTATATAAACAGCAAGTGATCACCCGTAGAAAAACAAGGAGAAGATAACTTTAAAAACTTTTATTAGAAAACCGGTACAAAAAAACATATATCAGAAGAGCACAGGAAAAACAAAAACCTACCTAGGAATATGTAAGAAAAGAAGGTATAGGAAAAGAAGAATGAAAACATTTGTGGAAGTTTCTATTAGGGAGAGGCCCTTATCTGCAGTTTGATGCAAAATTCAGTAGGTGTAAAGAAATTGTACGCAGACTACCTAAGTTTTTTTTTAAATTCCTAGAATGCGTATTACTAACAATATGGCACCGTTAGAGGAAACTTATTTTTTGGTAGTTAGTTCCAAAGTCCATGAGACTGACATTTGAGAAGCCAAGCGATGCCCTATACCACTACAGTGTAGTGCTAATCCACAAGAATTAGGGCGATGAACCAGATTTGTGGTATGTAACTCCATTGTTTGAGATATGTGCTAGTATGACCAATATATGACAGAATGTACTCTTCAAATGCCTATAAGTGACTGAGCTCTTGATGCCAATCGGAATAAAATAGTTTAGATATATGAAACGGTTTGATCAGTAATGCGAATTATAATTTTCTTGAATTTTTTAACTATTATTTCACCTGTGTGGAATATTTAAGTGAAATTAAAGTTTAGAGAGAAGGACTAAGGGTACACGTTCATAAGGAAGTTAAAATTTAAAAAAGGTACACATTTTAAAATCATGCCAAAACACAAAAATAAGTTTTGTATTGAAATACCTCTCTTCTCTTTACGCAGAAAACCTTATATAATGTTTGACAAATAATGCTGTAGGAACTGAAATTCAGATACTGACCAAAATAGAACTTTTTGATAGCAATCAAATTTAATTTTAGAAAGTGTCTAAAAGCGACAAAACCCTTATAATCTGAAAACTTCTGCCCTGGTTAGCATCTCTAAATATATATCTGAAAATATATATTTTAATATATGAATCATAAAATAAATAAATAACATATCAGGACTTTAAAAACTGCTTCTAAATGAACATATTTAAAATATTACCATTAGGATTCTTGTAGTGATGTTTTTTAAGGCGTTCTCTTTCTTTTTTGATGTAGATAAGTCATAAGTTACCTAATCATTTTAGTTATTTTTATAGCTCTATACCGACTATATATTTTTGGTTCTTTTTTCAATAGCAACGACTTGGTTTATCGGTCTTCTGTCTATGCTGCTTTTTCATTATTAGGTTTCGCATATATAATGTTATTTTACAACTTACCTTTGCTATTAGATTTTTGATTTTAAATAATGATACATAAACAACTGTAATAACTTATACTGTGAAATATATTTAATTTTTGTACAGAATGCGGCAAGGAAACGGGTGATTTCAAAATATTTTTTGCGCGTGAGTAGTTTCGTTGAAAGAGTTATTACACCTGTCATCTTTTAGTCAATTATATGTCATTTAGTTATATTGAAACAGCGGAGTGGTCGACGATGTGTTGCAGTAGTTAGAGTTTTTATGTAAAACAATGACAATTATTAGTCTGCATCTGAATTTAAGAATCTGTGATTTCGTTCGATCGGTTCACGCTACAAAGATATGGGTCGAGAACTTTTACGAAATAGATTCAAAAAGCCCCCAGGAAAGAAAAATCATTACAATGGACGCAATTGCTAGCAGTCCACGGCTTTCTGCGCGGCGTCATTCAGAATATTTAAACTTATTCGATAGGTGTGAGATGAATCCTTGACGTACATTGTCATAATTATTAAAATGCAGGTAGTTCATCAGTGATCTTAAAACTTGCAGGTACTTTTGTGAAGAAATGTTGACTGGAATTGTGGAGATAAAGACTTCCTTGTCCAAATGTGGATATACTCAACTTGATTGTGCTTTTATTTGTATAGGGTTTTATGGAAAGCAGGGTATATTTTAAATGGCCTCAGAAAATTGTGGCACTAAATGCCATAAAAAAAAATGTTAAGCTTTCCCAAATATATGCTAAACCGAAACATGCACAATGTACGTTTTAGATGTAAGGAGTATTACTCACAAACTATTGAAGTGGGCCAATAACCACCCCCCTTTCGACTGTTAACATACCGCCCGAAATATTTAGGACAAACCTCTCAGCGAAGTACATGAATGCCACATATATAGCCAGTTTGGTAGAACTTTTCAAATTGAGAAATTGCCTGGAATAAAAAGGATTCCGAGGAAATAGTCTACTCATTCTATGAAAATGAGCTTTACGTTGAATGTCTTTAATAATAATGTGGGTATACCATGGGGTATAACGTTTCTCGGTGTAAGATGATAAGGGTACGTTTATGTCAAAAACAGAATATAAACTAGAGTAGACAAAATCACAAGCCATGTTGACATCTTCGAAAAGAATTAATGGGCCCCAGTCAATACGAGAAATTAAGGCATATAGCAGATATAAATTAGCATTTTTAAAGTTATATGTACGAACTGATGAGTTGGGTACGATGCTCCTTACATGACACACAGTTAAGATATCGAAAGCTGGATGGTAAACCTTTTCAAAAACCACGTGACCACTATCAACAGTACATTTATTAACCTCATTAAACTGAGCAAGATTAAATATTGTACCAAACTCATTCATCACCCTGACACAGTTATTTTCTGTAAGTCGAGACCCTCAGATAAATTAAAATCACCAATCAATAATATTTTATCACTAAACATAAAATTAAAATTCCCAAAAATGCAACAATGGTTGAAAAAATTTGGGAATTCAATCCATGTAGAATTAAACAAAAACCAAATATATAGTCAAAGAAATAAACTGACATTTAACACAAATCAATTCAATATTAGGTGGCAATATTCGAAAAAAAATCACCAACGTTAACAACACTAGACTTGGACTGTACACATTTACAGTAGCAATATGCCGCCACCCAGATAAATTTCCGAGTCAAAATCGCCATCAGTGAGCCAGGTCTCAATAAGTGCAACAGCATCGGTATCCCGTGTGGTATACTTTACTTAAAGTTAACTTTATTCTTTGTATTGAAATTCATTTGAAAAGTTATTTATATTGAATTAGATCTATCAGAAACAGTATCATTTGAACAGCAAGTAAATATTTGTCATTGATCCAAATTTAGACTTTATGTATCTACACTAAGCTGTAATATCTCATCCAGTTAAATGATAATACCTTTATATACATTATATACAATTCTAATTGGCTTCTAATGTGCAATACTAATCTGTGATATAAAACTGAAAATAAACAATTCGAAACTATATGACGAAAGAAAAAGGTGCACTTAATACGAAACTAAAGAAATGTAGGACAATTCAGGGTTACTTACATGGAAAGTGTACTGGAAGTATTAAAAATTAATCAACAATAGGTAAAAAACTAACTCTTACCTGAAATTATAAGACACAAGGCATGTGTACTTGCAAAGAAAAAAAGCAACAAAAAAAGAATAAAGAAAATAAACCAAAACAAATATATCACAGTTTTTATTGCACAAATTGTAGCTACATCATAGTATATCTTAGAATAAGAAGTTAACAGCCATCTTTAACCTCCACCTCCCAGACCCATCAAAATTAATAATCCAGTGTTGTAACATTAAAATATCACTTACTTTTCACGCTCTTCCATTTCCACTGGATTATTATCTGTAGTTTCGCAAAGACAAACAAACAAATACATTGGTTAGTTATATATAAATCAAAATATTAGTTCAAACGTAATATTTCAAACTCAAAAACCATAACTCAAATAAAGCTCTTTTTAATAACTAAGTTAATAACAAAAACAATACAAATAAAATTTTATGAGTCGCATACTTATTTAGCTAAATTGACATGATAAATCTTAAATGCACTTAAAAACTTACATTTGTTGCTTGCTCTTTTTCTCCTGCAGACAAGGATGATGATGACGCATATAATGATAACGCAGATAATGATGGCGATAACTGCTGCTATGATGATGATCATATTGTGGTCCAAGGGCCATCCTGCACTCGCTGTAATTTAAATAACGGCATGATAACTACTGTAGATAAAACAGTAAAGAAGTATAAATGATAGGAACATATGGATACTAAGAATATTAGGTGAAATATAGAGCTTGAAGGAATGCGAATGTGATTTATATAACGATAAACAGCTTTCTATCTACCTTCAATTTTAGTGAATACAATAATTAGATATTTCTTTTAATTACTTTTATTTTGGCCTGGTTAGTAAACCAAACTCATTTTTGTTATACCACACAATTTTTGTTTCCAACACATTTACATACAATTTACTTTCAATAGGTTAATTCCAAGACCCTGATACTTCTCTGAGAGAAGTGGCCTGGGCTGAGAATTGAAGCTGAGACGGTGAGGTATAGCATGGAACTAGCGCTCGCGCTCTTAATTGTAAAGTAATGAAAAGCGTGATTTCTTGAAACATATATTCCTTTATATAAAATGTACACTCAAAAAACATTAAATCACAATGAAATCCAATTATTACCTGTATGAACAAAGCACCCGTAATAATTTAAACTGGATGATTGTGTTAACTAGATTGGTTTTGTATACTTGCTGCTGAAGTGGCCTTTGAAGTGGAGATAACTGTGAAATTGTCTACTTATTTCACTTTTGCAGTACAGTAGTACTGTAAAAAAATATTTAACACTTAATACTTTACACGATGGGAAAGTAAACTACAGCCAATATCATCTCTGAAAAGAGAATACGCCCGAAAAATAACAGTGTTTTAGTTCCTTATATCCATTAAGAAACCCTATTCTAAATGGAAAACGGGATACAGCAAAATTTTCAAATTTGGTAGCCACATCTCTGCCGTTAGTGTTTGTTCATATCCATGTAAATAAGCAGACTTTAAATACATAAATTAAAAAGAAAATACTTCGAGTAATTTACATTCGTTTTGGATAATAACTTGTTAGTTGAATGGATACAAACAACGTTTAAACTTATACACATATACGATAATATAACGAGTCACCTTGTATTCTGGGACACAGGCAATCTCATCCCATCTGGCAGTACTTTTTATTTGCCTTCCAAGCAATAAAGACCAATACATCTTGTTGCATAATAAGTGGCAATAATATTTAAATAATAGTTGTTATAAATTTACTCAGTTCAATCATTTAATTAGAGGAGAATTGGAAAAAATGCGTTCTATTAATAACTCAACTAAATAGTTAATTTTTGTTCAAATAGGGATGGATAACTGAAATAATTTTTAATAAACTTTTTGTCATATTTCAATACAAATTCACTATCAGAAGTTAGTAAGTCCAAATTGGCGCGGGAGCTTACTGACTTTTGTTTGTTATTATTACCTTAAAATAGTCATGTGTATTATGTTTGAATTTTTATAATTTTAAATTAATTTATTATTGATACATAATTATTTTAATAGTTGTTATTTGTTAGTAGTTTCATTTGTTATTTCTTGCTTCGTCCGATTTAATATCCTAAAAAAATAATGTAAAAATAAAAATATGCAAATACAATACATATTGCCTATTTAAATGAAATCGCTGCAAACAAAAGTAGTAAGGTCACTTTCTTCTTACTATCCATTGAATTGTATTTGTAATTTACATTTGTATAACAATGTGATATGTTCATCACTGAGGCATTCCTACTGGAACAAAAGATAATAATTATTATGCGTTAGGAATTAGTTTTTCCTATGGTAGCCAGCTGGGATGATTTATTTACATTTTTTCATAATTTATCGAATGCAGGTTTGACCCGCTCCAAAAAGCGATGAAGAACATTGTTGATAATATTGATACCTGCATCAGCATGATGTGCATCGAGTGGAATACAGGTGCCTGCCTAATGCAAAGTTTAAATACAAATTAAAGAAAAAAAAAAGATGTCCTTCTACAAAATTTAATTAATATATCGACCAGTTTCAACTATTCAGGCCATTATCAAAATGATTATGAAATCTGGGCGAGGTGATAGTGACCTGAAATGTAGAAACCGGTCGCTATATTAATTAAATTTTGTGGAAGGGCAACATCCAGTTTTTTCTTTAATTATGTATGAATATTCACAAGACAGCAACTTTCTTTTTTAATAATGTTTAAATATACACGTTTCCATTTCAGTAGTGTACATTTAAAAATAATTTTAACTAACAGAAGACCTGTCCGTTCTTATGGTAGTCACATATAACTCTCTTATTTTAATGTTTGTAAATGGGCTCGTATAAAGTTCAACGTAAATTCAATTTTCTTTGAAAGCGTAAATTTTCCCAATATGGTGGTGGAAAATTCATAACACTGGTCAACAATGAAAATTTTCTGACTTGTTAAATGTTTACTTCTTATTGATTTCAGTATGTTAAAGACGAATATGACATTTAAATCGCTTAGTTAGCTCTTATTTCTGAGATATAATGCATTTATGATGTACTAGTTGATATACGCAGCGTTACCCGTGTAATTTTTAGAAAAGAATCTATAAAGAGGTAAAGTGTAATAATACCAAACTATATGTTTATTGTAAATCTTGTGTATAAACCAAGTTTCCCATTCGCCGTCAACACTGGTGGGTCAATTACGTTAGGTAACAATTCAAATTTTTACTTTTATTTCCCTAGTGGAGTGTTAAGATATCAAACAATGTCACGTGGCACTTTACTTGGACACTGGGTACTCAACCATGTCAATGTTTCGATATAACCCATAAGAATATTAAGAAATATAAATTTTGCCTTTATTTTACTTGTGGCGTGTTATATGGTATCGAACAGTGTCACGCAGAACTTTACTTGGACACTGGAGACTCAACCAAGTCATATTTCAATATAACCCATAATAACTTAATAATATTAAGAAATATAAATTGTGTCTTTTTTTCTAGCGGAGTTAGACTCTCACGCTTTAATAAATGAATGCGCATTATAATGCGTGACTCTGCGTATACGCTCGTTTAGCAATATAAAATAATGCGTGTACGCTAACTAAGCTTCGCTTCCTTCTCTCTCCTATGTGCGATTGATTTAATGAAAATTAAATTAATTTACTTTGTAGTATGACAATACTTTTGACATTTTGCTTTCTACCGTTACTACTATCTCCAAAACTAGAGTTGTTTGTTTATTTAAAGACGGCCTTTTTCCGCTGCCATGGCCAATCATCGAATCCAGGAATTAGGCTTCTACAGCTGAAAATTTTTCCGCATCCAGTATTATAACTGGAGTTGGGTTCTTTTACGTGCACGTGTTCGGGACTCACAGTTTTACGTCCCTCCTGGACGAGATAACACAAAGACTTTTTCCCTAATCACAAAAAGACGACCGCTTCTGAAAAACTATAGTTAATAGAAAAAATCTATTATAAAATTCATTTTTTTCTCCCCGAAGTTAGTAATGTTTGTCCACTTTTATTCAGGAAACAGATTAAATTTCTTTTGTTCTCTTGTGTAATTAATATTTACTTAAACTTCGGTACATGCTTGATGGTGCTTTTTCTTATTACAATGACACATGAAGAGGATCTCCTGGCCCATGATTTCCAGCGCATTTGACCTAAATTCAATTGATTACTTCTTGTAGAAATATTTTTCACAATAAATCGTTTTGGTAGTTTCGATTTTTATCAATTTTTTTCCTAAAAAATATGTATTATTTCGCTTGAAAGCTATCATAATATCTTGCGAGTTTGCAATGGTCACAATGTTTCAAGGTTGTTTATTTTATCAAGAAAGTTCTAATACTAAGGAGGAATTAAAATTAAAATGAAAAAAAGTGTATATCATCGGAACTTATATTGAATTTATAAAGGTTTTTCAGAAAACGTTGTCGCTATAAGAAAATGGTCAATTCCTTTAACACCTATTATTATAATAACTCAATTTTCTAGATTGTAGTTTTTTTTTAAGCAAATATTAATACAGATTTTTGAACATTCTAGAAATACATCTACAGGTAGAAATGAAATGAGACATTCGTAGCGTATTATAAAACAATATAAACTGGAGAATTTACATTAGAATGACATTGCGTAAAAACTTTTAAGTTTCACTATAGGGTATAAATAAAAATGATAGATAAATAAATGTTGTACTTTGTCATGTAATAATATTGTACATGCTATTTAAAAACATGAGGTTTACACGTTTGGATGTTAAGAAATTTAGTACATAAATTAAGAATTTAGAAAATTAATTATAAACGGTACATATTTAGTACAGTGATCTGGTAACGGCTCTATTTAAGAACGTTAAAATTTCTTTTATCATTGTCTTTAAATTTAAGATATAGGAAATGATTATAAGTCAACTTAAAATTAGAAAAGAAATAAGAAAATGTATATATATATATAGGGTGTTGTATTTAGTGTTAAATGTGCTTGCCATAAGAACGAAATACCCTGTATAGTTCAAAATTATTTTAAAATATGCACTACTGAACTGGAAACAACTTTTATTTTAGTGGAGCTCTTAAAATGGAGTGCTTAAAATGTACAGATTGTTATCCTAAAACTTTGTCTTTACATTATATTAATACACTTTCAAATTTAAACTAAAACATACCAATTATTATTTTAGAAAACATCGAGATTATAATTAAGTTAAATTTCAATTAACTATAATGCCTAGGGGTTTACAATTCGAGCTGAAAGAATCTTAATATCATAAATAAATTCAACAAGTAGCGTACTTTAAGTATATTAGATAGGTTTAGGGGACAAAGTGCTCAAACTTGCGGTTTTAAGCTGTTTTAGACAAAACTGGCGACCCCTGAGAAGGGTGAATCTATCCATATTCGGTATGGGTGAATCTTGAGACATATTTTTTATAAACATTTTCATTTATTCCGTTAATTAATTGCTTCTCAGCTCATAAATAAATATTCTAAATAAAAGGTGTTTTATGATAAACAATACGTTGCTTATATATAAATGGGAATGTCATCTTTATTTATAAAGACATCTAAAAATTGTTTATTCAAATGACAATCGATTTTCTGTACCATTTTCGAATGTAGATCAGTATCAGAAAAATAACTGAATATCACTCAGTAAAGGCATCAATATATTTATCATATTTTTTTATGGAATGTACATTAGAAAATATCATATATAATTCGTGGAAAAGGTCAGTGTTAAAGTTCTAGTGTTTTTACATACTTTTTATCTCTTCCAATATATGTTAAGTTATTTTAAAGTAAAGTTAATTTGAAAGTCTATAATTATTGATAAGCAATGTTTCCTTAATAATGTACATATATTTGCAAACAAAATATGTGCGATTGAATAACTTAGCCATTTTTCTATAATTAACATAAAATAAAAAGTGATTTATCACAAGCATTTCTGTAGAAATATATTTTGTTTAGGACATAAATGTTCGAATTGATGACCATTTAATCTAGAAACAAAACGATGGCGTCTAATAAAAAATTGATCATTTATTGATATTGGAAGTTCGGTGATAGCAAATTTAAAATATGAAAAAAATAATTTATGGCAAATGCACGATAAGAAAATAAACACCAGGAGAAAAGCTTGTGTGTTCGTGTGCACGGGAGGCACATGCATCATGCCAACTTAATGATGTTAAAATTACCTGGTATCCCGATTTGACTACTTTGCTCCTGGTAAGCTGTACAAAAAGAAAAAACCCAAGGTACTTTAGGGGAAGGCATACTATCAGAGAATCTTTCGTGCTCAATTCAGATAAATAATTCAACGGGAAATTTATGGACAATAGCGTGGGATGACTGGAAAGGAGATGGCAAACCAGATACGTACCGGGGACATCTATTTCGCAGGGAACGCTCTCTCCGACCGAGTTGTTGGCGAAACACAGATAGGTGCGGACGGTATCCACACCGGTGTCTAACAATAGGATACTCTTCATGCCTTCTTGTTTTATGGAGATTGCTTCCACTGTAGTGTCGTTCGACCCCTGGATCTTCCAGGTGAAGGAAACTTCTTGTGGATTCGCGTGGGCCGTGCAGACAAGTGCGGGGTTTCCATCAACATCAGTCTTGATGATGCCGCATTCGGGTTTGTCTGTAAAAAAATATTTACTGTTTCGTCGGCAGTTTTTGCTCGTTCACAGGCGACCCATTCGTTCTCTCGATCTAACAATGGACGAGGAACACGTGAATCGTTTTATGTGGTGCAATGAACGTAATGTAATGTGCTGGTGCACAAGCAATTTCACCTTCGAAAAATACAATTTTAATCCCATTCCCATCCGGGCGTAAATATTATGTCACTCCTAAAACTTTCTAATGGACATTTCGAAGCGTTAATCGATACTAAACAGGCCAATAAACTTGCTAAAATGGACCAAGTCGTTTACACTGTTACGAAACACAATTATAACGTTTGATTGTCTCAAAATACTTGCATGAAAATAACTTAAAACATATAAATACCTATTTAACTATACATATGTTAATTTGTTTTCTAAAGGCTAAAAATTATATTTGTGGGGAAACCATTAATCATCAGTTCATGCTACGTACAATTTGCTAAATTATTTTCATAGAGGTTGGATAATTGAGTTACGGGAGGCTGGAGTGTGACTCCGTGAAAATTCTGATAGAGTAAACAGATGTAAAAGAATAACGAGCAAGTGAGACATGACATCAACCAAAACCAACGTTAGGAATTAAGAATCTTAATTCTAAGGGACCAATGGTTTGCATAAGAAGGTGAAAAGTAAATATGCGTACGGTATATCATCGCATTATAGAAATATTTTTTGCTACACTTGACTGTTGAACACTATTAGTAGTGGTGTATGAAACTCAGTAATGAGATATTGAATATAATGAGGTCGCCTTTAATGACGTGTTCCAAGTCTGTTTGGGAATGAAAAATGGTCGTGTTAGAATAAGACGATGACGTAGAGAAAAGCATGATTCCCAGGATTCTGCTGAAAGGCATGTATATAAAATAAGTGGAATTATAGTATGGTAGACCATTGCAAACGCCAGTCGGTTACTTATAGGGTTCTTTAGACTCAATATGACCGCCCGACGTTACATCCAAGACATTGCGGAACTTCGACCTTATGGGGTTTTCAACCAAGTTTTACTAAAAGATAACACCCGTTGTGACAAAGGACATGTGTGGGTTATCATACTTAGAAAATATGTTTGTCGTGAGGTACAGATTAAAAGGGATAAGATATAGAAAGAAGACACTATCAGTCATGCCTAGAAGACTTAGTTTCCGACATGTGGAAAATAAATAATAACTTTTTAGTATTCCATAGTGTCTGTGACTTACTTTATAAACAAATCAACGAAGTATTTGCAGAAATTGAGCTAAGATATCGTGATTGACTACTATAAAGTATTTACATTTGAAAGAATTATGTGAACAAATTGTATTTTTAAATTTCAAATATATGATATTATTTTTTTGGATTTGTTTAATTGGCCTTCTCTTTTTACCATTTAGCCTAGTACTAGTGTAATATTTAACTAGAACATTTATTTTTTACCAGACTCATTTCTTAGTATTCCATAGTGTCTGTGACTTACTTTATAAACAAATCAACGAAGTATTTGCAGAAATTGAGCTAAGATATAGTGATTGACTACTATAAAGTATTTACATTTGAAAGAATTATGTGAACAAATTGTATTTTTAAATTTCAAATATATAATATTATTTTTTTGGATTTGTTTAATTGGCCTTGTCTTTTTACCATTTAGCCTAGTACTAGTGTAATATTTAACTAGAACATTTATTTTTTACCAGACTCATTTCTTAATATTTAACGAATTGATTCCAAACCCCTGCGATTTTATTCTAAGAAAAGTCGCCTGGGCTGAGAATCGAACTCGGACTGCATCGGATAGTTCCAACGCTTTAACGATACGGTCACGGACGCCAACATAATATTATATATGTCTCTCTACCAGGCTATATTTATTTTAGAAATCTCTCTATGGAAATAAGTACCTATGGCTAGCAACTATAACAAGATAATTCAATGACTGATTAAGCTGTTTGAGCCTGCATTTGTTTTTATATTCTCAGAGCTTAGTGAAAAGGAATGTATACATCTTGTTATATGACCATACCACCATACACCACTTTTTCCAAGACTTTTTACTGAACGGTTTGGTTGTTTGATCTCGGCATCGCAGTATTGGATCTAGTTTCATGGCAGGTCAAAATAGAGTCACATATAAACATGAAAAACAGTAAAAAATTCTCTGCCTAGAGTGCATAACTGCATAATCTGGTTATAAAAAGATGAAAAATGCAGTTAAAATATGTGGAGAAAAGGACTTAGCAAATGTAAACATATCTGTGACTATCAATGGAGGCTACACGTATAAAGTGGAAAGTAGACAAAGACGACAAAACTTACTGACGGTATACAGAAGAATTAGATATCAATGCCGAATATAGCATTGACTTTGAAAGAGAAGGTGGATAAGACATTTCATTAATGGCCATGTTAGGGTCATAGGAGGAAGATAGATAAATCTTCAAGTATTCAACTAGCTGGAGCCTATAACCTTTATCGAGATTAAATGCGGTGTCAGACTCATGAAAATGAGTAGTGGCTTTATTTTTCTTAAGCATGTCTTGTCAGAAAGTTTCTAATAGTATTTTAAATATTACTGGTCCCATGTCTGTGATTATAAATATATATCATCTGATGTGTTCTTTCCTTTGTACAGATGTTTGTTAATAGTCTAATTGTTCTTTTATTCGTCTTAACAATAACATCATAAAACACAAATCTTTATTGACCATTCCTACCGAAAACTTCGATGGTACTCCTTGTATTTCTTTTTATTAATTCGCAGAAATTTAAACTTGCTTGCTTTTCTGGGGATTTAAAATAGCGTTTTAGTGGATTTTTTAACTTTCAATAGTTTTCATCAGCACACTCTGAGTTTTTCTAATTGTTTTATAAAACAAAAATCTCATTCATGTATCGACCAATATGCCGCAAAGGAGA
Source organism: Sperchopsis tessellata (assembly GCA_033557685.1). Lineage (NCBI taxonomy): Eukaryota > Metazoa > Arthropoda > Insecta > Coleoptera > Hydrophilidae > Sperchopsis > Sperchopsis tessellata. Next base: position 6,331 of record JAWQRN010000657.1, on the reverse strand, counting down.
TAGTCATTCATATCGAATTTTCATTCCAGAGGTTGCAGACTGAGTGTGTTGTTTTTGTTACGATAGAAGACATGCTGTATATTAAGTCGTATCTAGGTTTGCACTTTATTAACAAGGATAAAATGTATTCTTCCATAAGAAAAAAGATTGTTGATCAGATCTCATTAGTTCCAAGGCGGATAAAGGGTCCTGCGTGGTTGGTACGTCGGGGTTGAATTTCTGTGGTAAGGTAACATAACTTTCTTGATAATAATTTTTGGTTACTAACATTTTAAATAATTATGATTGTAGTTTTTTTAATGATCTGATATCCTCATATGAAGCCTTGCATCCCTAGGTTTTACGGTTTATCTAGAATTTATAATGAAGGGTGTTCTATTGTATCTGTGGTGTTTTTATGGAATCGCACACTCAAAGAATAGCTCTATTTTTGTTTAGAAACTATAGTCTAGTCTGTAATAAATTTCAAATCTAGGTATGTGGTGAACAAATCGTCTTAGTTTACATCACATCATCAATCATACTGACAGTGCTATTCTTATAGTTTATTTTGAAGTGTCTAACCTCTTCACTGCTATCCTTGGATATGATTTTATTACTCTTGTACATGGTTTATTTTCGTGATCTGGCTTTTTAGATGTGGACTCCGCCTCTTTGGCTGAAGCTTTTGAGGTTGTAATGAAGCTAAATTTTTAAAATTTTAACGACAAAATGTTTACACAGCCCTTGGGTTTGGCGATGGGATGTTAACTTAGATGAAAAACATGACTATAAATAGTAATGAAAACAACGTTTCGGAGATATTTATAGATCATTTGGAGCAACTTCTGTTTATTAAAGATCTTGAATGTGGGCGGTCTATACAATTCTAGTGCAAATACGAGAATGACGTATTCTGTTTGATATCTGGGAACGACCAAATATACGTTTACATTTAATGAATATGTGTTTTACAATATATTTATTAATACGACGTACTGATTCTCGACACTACATACATAGCTTGTGCGGTTCTACTTGTACTGGTATGTTCCCATTAAGGTACAAACGAGTACTTACACTAATACAAGTTTACAAATTTTTTATAAAATGTGAATTTTTAATTTGCAAATTGGAAATGATTTATGTTGGCAATCGTCATTAATGAAAATGGTGATTATCTACAAAACAGTAATGGAGGGGGAAATATTGCACTGTCTAGAATGCGGAGTGTATTCACGTTTCTCTATAGATATTTCTTAAGCGACATAAAAAGGATTGATGATGATAATTTTGCTGATGAACTTTAAATTACGATGTATGTACGTCAAGGTTGTGAGTTATAAATTTGTTATGACAGCACAACTTAATGATATATACGTAAAGGGGATGACACAGTTATATTGGTAGAGCCTAAAAGTGAAAACTTAATTATAAAAATGAATAAATCATTGAAGACAATGTCAACTTATTGCTATGAGACGAAACATACGATGTTTGGGAGCAGACAAGTTAACATAGATTCTATATTTATGGTAAAAGAAGATGTAATTTACAAAATGAAAATATCTCCGAATTCATGAGTGTTTAATCAATATTTTGATAAGGAATCGTGATGGAACACAAGAAGGAATTTCTGAGCCGACAGGTCTAAATTTAGATATAATGTGCAATATTGTAAATGTACATTGATGTTGCTTTGGAGGCCATAAGAGGTGTAAGTAGATCAAGAAAAATATGTAAAATTATATTGATGAAAACTTAAATGCCAGATAGTTAAGGAGGAGAATATTCAGAAGGTCTTATATGATAATGTGTATTTTTTTTTAAAAATACTAAATAAATTTGTAGCGATGTACATTTACATAATGGTTGATTTGTTGCTGAGAATGTCAAACCCACTCTCCTTATGACCATCTAGGTGTGGGTAGTTTTTTATAAATTATAATTCCGTTTATGACGTATATTGGTTTTCTATAGGTCACTGTTTCTTAAGATGTTTTACAATATTACAATTTATTGATAAAATTAATCATACATTTTGAATTTTTACAACAATGAAAACGACGTTGGTCCATTTTTATAAAAAAAATGTAAAAGGCGAAGAAAATATTATCGGTAAAGTCCAGTTTCATTTACCAATATTCTGTACACTATATTACATGGGATACAGCTCGATCTTTAGTGTCAAATTTGTAACTTATGTCCCAAGTTTAATTCAGCGTAAAACTTAACGGCAATATATTAATGCATTGTAGGGAAATGTAGGTGTTAGCCGTGAGTAACTACCAAGTTGTTAATATATATCTTCAGTCCTTATATCTCCCTATTTCACAAGTTCCGTCCCTCCCAAATATATCTCGTATAATATATAAACTAATTCTATACACAATTAGACCGCCAGAACGCTATGACAATAAGATAACTCACAATGAACGCTGAGGTACACCATTGTCGTTTCGGTGCCATGGCGATTTGTGGCCTCGCAAATATAACTTCCAGCATCTGCTCTGGACATCTGACCAAGTCTTAATATATGTGTCTTCGAGAGCGGCTCCGACGTACTATTCTTCCTCCACACATATGAGAGAGCTGGATGGCCTTTTCCACTGCAAGTTACCTTTTCCGGCTGGTTACCCTCTACAACTGACACAACTCGATTGGAGACGGTCAAGTTTTCAGGTGGATCTGAAAATTTCAACGTTAGTCGTAAAAGAGAGAAATGATGAAAATAAAAGGGTTTCTTACAGTCGACTGCGATTTCTATCGTGGAGTTTACGCCGGGTCCTATATTATTTTCTGAACTCTGGCAGGTGTAATTCGAATTAGGGGCTGTCCTGTCCAATTGCTCACTAGGCCAAGCTGTCATATTCCATACCTGTTAGGGAAAAAAACATTGTTCGTAAAAAAATATATTTGATACAAGTAGAATTTATCTGTCAATATTTCGCTATTGTAATTGGTATCATAAGTAAGCACAAAGCAAATGCTAATTTTATATTATTTCTTAGTTCTAATAAACATGTTTCAGGTTCTGATAGCTGCCTCAGAATCAGAATAAAACTTGTAAAATTAAACTTGTTTACCCAGATGGAAGCTAATAGTACGTGGTAATACTTATAATAAGCATCCATATCTACGGGCGATGCGAAATAACTGAATAGTCTCCGAAACATTGTAAACATCATATAGAACAATTACTGTGTTCTATGGTGTATATTAATAACTTTGAATCTATTGTTTATTAATAATGGTACAATATACTACAAAACCCATTTTATTTGAAAAAGATTAATTCAGTACCTTTTCGTCTGTGAATCAGTAACTTGCTTTTCGAAACATTATATTTAACTCTTTTCTCTTTTAAATATGTAGCATGTAGCTTACGAAAGTTAACAACGTGGTAAATGAATTATGTACGTAGACTTCCACGGTCACAGTAGATATATTATCGGAAAACCTGAAGATACAGTTGTAAATTGTTTATTTTTCATGCAATGTATCACCCATGGTTTTACAAACGATGAAACTCGTACACAGATGTAAAATTCAATTAGAGATAGTTTGTCACCGTATGATAATATAATGCCTATCCAGATGTAAGTTTCGGAAAATGGCACCCTAGGGTGGCTCAGATTTTCTCTTGGTGAAAATGTTTTGGGGACCTTCTTTCGCGATAAAATGAAAGGATGTCTCTGGGACCTTGAAAATTGAAAAATCATAATATCATAAAAAAAACAATTTTATTTGTTTAATTTGCGAATATTAAGTATATACAAAAAAGCATTGTTATTCAAAAGTTATAGATTTATTAAAAATTCACATATTATCATCTATTACTTTTTCTTGAACAACTAACGATTTCCGAGAAAAAGTAATGTCACGAATCAAGCTATTCCAACTCCAGTATAGTTTAGTTAACGTAGTATAGTAAATTCAGTTTGTGTATTATTTTCGTGTAAGTGCTAATGCTTGCACTTCTATTCTCATTATCTCTTGCATTCAGTGTATTGCGACACCCCTTCTTAGTCGCTCTACTAAGCGTTATACCTGACTTAACCAGGTAGAAAACAGTTGGTACGTGACTACGTGAGCAGATGTTCGTCTCAAAGACAACAGTTTTCTCTCGGAATTCGGAAGAGTGAAAATAAATTCTCATGTCGCAATGTCTTGTGTTCATTTATGTGAGAAAATTTATTTACTCGCATGATATAACTTAAAGTAACTTGCTATCAAATTAACTTATGAAGCGGTGGTATTCCGCGAAACGTACGTATGGATCAAACGAGAGCGGTTTGAAATGACTTTTGCAGTGTATTCTGCTATTAATATAATGACAGATGCAACTCTGTTAACTAAGTAGTCCGCAATATATGTGCCAGGAAGATAAAATATTATCAATTTTCAACATTTAAGTGTTAACTATATTAGTTTTCAATGTTCGTGTAGTGAAGTTAACTATATGTGAAAATGCCAGACTAGTTTGCAGGATGTGATGTTTTTTTTTTTTGGAAAAATGTAGAGTTCCAACTCTGTAGATGATAAACTGCATGCCAAAATTAGAAACTTTGTACCAAGAATGGAGGCTACTACAAAAATCGCTGGGAGATCATCGGAAGCTCATAAGAAAAAAGAAACTGATTTTGAATGGAAACTCGAGGATTTTTTTGACATTGCACATGCTAACACTTTGGATATGATTACTATTGAAGAAGATAAGCAGTTTTTAATTAAAGATAGGTTAAAAGAACGGCTAGGATTCATGTACCAAATCGATTGCAAGGAATTTGAAAAAGAAAAAAAGATCTTCAGAACCAGAATAGACAGCCTTGATAAGAAAAGAGCGAACAAATCACGAAACTGAACAACTAAGTGATTCAATACTGATATTTTTTGTACATGTGTGTTATTTTATTTGATCTCGTATCTTTGAATATTTTCTGTTTTTAAAGAGAAAACTGTCGAATTGATCTCGTTATCAACTTCAATCAGCAGTTTAGATGCAGATATCAATGTAGTACCAGTTGTTGGAAAATCCACTGATAAGATTGTGGTAAAACATCCTCTCCCAGAAGATATGGAAGTTGTATCACCAGAAGCAAAAATGAAGAGAAGCCGTAAAGTAATTACTACTAGCTTGCTGCGGCCTTAGATAAATGTAAATGTAAATGTGATAGGGATGCAGTTAATATTTGCATTGCTACTACCGAGGCATTGGGTCATAATGTCCAGGATTTTGTCATCAATAGGTCATCCATTCACATTTATAGAGAAAAAATACGCAAAGAAAAGCCAACTGAAGTTAAGAAGCACTTCAAGAACACCAAATTGCAAGCTGCTGTCGTGCATTGGGATACTAAATTACTTCCAGCATTAACAGGTAAAGAAACGGTGGATAGACTTTTTTCTAATGGCAATATTGAGTAAGTTCTTGGAGTGCCTGTATTACAATCTGGAACTGGAAAAGAGCAGGCATCTGCTGTTTGTGAAAGGGTTATCCTGATTTATGTATTGGATTTCGATACGACAGCAACGAATACTGGAAGTTTTAGAGGTGCATGCGTTTTCATATAATTTTTTTTAGAAAATGGTCCTTTGTATTTACCTTGCAGACATCATATACATAAAATCTTTCTTAGAAGCAGTTTCGAGGAAAATATGGGTAAAACTACAGGTCCGACTGCAATAATTTTTCAAAAATTTCAAAACGCTTGGTCTATAATCGATGTTTATAATTTCCAATCCAGGATTGAAAACAAAAAGTCAAGGGATACTTGATCAGGGCGATGTATCACGAATTATTGACTTTGTTAGAAATACTTTTAAGGAACAGCAGCCTAGAGAGGATTATGGGCAATTTTTAGAATTAACAGCAGTTTGCCTTGGCGAAACACTACCTATTTATTGCTTGAAAATCATTCTATTTCGTGGTGAATTTGTATTATCATTACAAAAAGAGAATGCGATCTGTGAGATTTGTTTTTTTCTTCACCAAAAGTCGTCAGGTTATAAAAAAGATACTTTACATCGGCATCAAGATTTGCAGTAAAAATAAGTTATTTTCACATTTTTCTCAGAAATCGTTACTCTTTCGAGAAAAAGTAGTATATATCAATATGTGCATTTCTAATAGATCATCTTTTGCGTAATACTTTTTTACATATAATTAATATTTCGCAAGATAAACCAATAAAATTGATTTTTTTTTGTGATTTTATGAATTTTTCGATTTTCAATTTTCCTTCATCCGATTGAGCAGAAATTTTATACAAATTATTTTTCCATAAAATGAAACGCGGGGTAGTGCGAAGAAAATTTAAACTTTGAAAATATGAGCCACCCTAATGCCCCC
>JAWQRN010000656.1:0-27446 GCA_033557685.1 Sperchopsis tessellata | reverse complement strand
ACAAAATATTATATATATATATATATATACATATATATATATATATATATATATATATATAAGAAAAATAAATAATCTAAATAAGACATTAAACAGCAGTAACATTTAACTCTACGTACTTCAATAGGCGTTTACGATAAATCATCAAGTTCAGTACGTTGGTAATATTCCAAGCGTAAGCGCATCACCATCCCAACCTTCCATTGTGTTCTGCAATTCATTGAATATTAAATTTACGTGTGTGAAAGCATCACTTTGAAATCCGATGTACGAGCATGTATAACATTAAATACATTTTGATATATTCACTGACAGAAATATCTCGCTCAAAGAACAATAATGTCACATTTTCTCACTGACTGGCCGTTGTTTGGATGCACTATACTCGACATCCTAGTTGCTATATCAGGATACTCAAGGTGTTCTAAATGAGTACCCTAGACGGGATATCATAAAGATTAAATGTGTTTAATTACATAAAGAGCGATTCCAAACTTGAACATTGGGGAGATACGCACTTTCTTTAAACATAACGTAATGCCGATGTGCCGATATCTACATAACATCAGTACCTTCTGTTCAAAGGAAGTACGTAGATTTCCAAATTGTAGATAGTAAAAATGAACATGAAACGATGTATATGCATGTAAATTGTATTGTCAATAAAGTGTAATAGTTTTCGGCAATTTTGACCGCCATGCGCCGAATAATTAATGCTCGTGCGTTTGGTTATTGAACATAGTGACAAAAACTGCTCACTAAGACTCATTATGACATCACAACGTCGGTGCGCATTTTAAACTGCAATTGAGAATTTTTTTTGCAATGCTGTTACAATTTTTAAAGACATATTATTTTCTAGATAAGTTAATCTGTAGCTGGAACATTTCCATAAATAACAAAACGTGTGCAACTCTATTAGATTATGCGAACAGAAAGCAATATGATATGGAATACACCAAAAGTAGTTTTTGATGCACTACAGGTGATCTGCACTAAGTGCTTCCAAGGTGCACAGATTCCCATTATTGAACGTAAAATACTTTAAGATCAAATTCATATTTTTATAGAAAGAACGGGGAAGTACTTAAGAGAAGAAAAATAAGTCAGAATAAAAAATTAACAAAGCAGAACAAGAGGTTCATGTACATGAAAAAAGTCTTACAAAAATGTTACAATGAAAAAATATTGTGATATATCATCAAACCAATGCGAATACAGTGAAATCAAATAAACATCCCACATGAAACTTTTCCTGTTTTCTTTTAAATTTCTGGTACCGAGAGTATACTCTAAGAAATTAATAGGTTTTATTAGCTAATTAAATCATAAAGAAAATAAACAAATATCTAAAATTAACAAGGTAATTACATAACAACTTATGAATCGATGAGAATAAAATAATTAAAACGATTTTTAAGAGAATAAACGAGCAAATACGAAAAACTAATTATGTATATACCAAAATTCGGAATAGAACTGACACAAAATGGACATGGACCCTGTTTAAGCAATGTTTCAGTTGCTTAAAAGGAAGTTTAAGTTTGTGGAACGATTACTTAATTTGATGCCGGTTCTATTTGAATTTAATACTAATCACAAGAGTAAGATAATGGACAATGAAAATGTTTAATATTGAAAGTAATTACGTGTATTTGTTAACAATTTTTACTTAGCTTAAGTTTGTAGAAGTTCTTGCGGTAAGATTGATAAAACGTGTAGTGCTATAAGGTTTAAAGGATGGAGTAAAAAAGGGACTTATAACTAACAATGGACTTCAACAACGAATAGTTGCAGTCATTTGTCACGAAAACGAAGTGCTTGTGAGAGACGCGTTTGTGATGAACTACTAGTAACTACTACCTATTTCAAGATTTGTGAGTAATATGTTAATATAAGGGTAACAAAATGCGTTTTCTCAACATCTGTTCCAAACTATACAAACTATACAAGGTATAGGAATAATTTACAAAAATGTAAGAATTTACAGGGACGCAACAGACCCCTACAAATAATAAACCATACAATCTAACAAAGTATAACTTTAATAAACATATAAAATCTCAAGTCTGAGTATCAAAATAAGTAAATGGGCCAGTCAAGGTTAGTAAACAAATTACAATATTAATAATAATAATAATATCTTTTCTTTACAATTTAATCTCTAAACCAAGTTTTGTTCAAGCTTTCTTTCTTGCAATCTATCCTATTACTAAAACAATACTAAACTTAATTAGCTGTTTAGTACAGTGGATATCGTCTGCAGCAGTGATAGTACCACAATCTTCAGATGTCTATTAAGAATGATATTTTTTATGTACTAAGCACTGTCTTATCAAGTAAAAATACTTAACTGCTAAAGACTTTCCTAATATTGGCATCAGTTCAGAGGAATTTGTAAATTCCCAACTGATGTCGAGCTATCTGACCCTAATCCTAGGAATGATTATTCTAAAGAAATTGCCTCGTTAAATGTACTATTTTGCAATTGACAATTTAATAATACAAATTAAACAAACAACTGCAACTCAGTAGCGCTAGATTATAAAACATCATCATAAACCAATATTTGTTTAGTTGCATTTTTGGATACAGTTCATTGCTGTTGGTGGAGGCAGCTATTAATCTGTGGGATAGTATATTCAACACACTCCAAGTGGATACTGTCTTTTATTGGTAAGTAATGATGCAATAAAAAATCAAGCTACCAATCTTGTTCACTGGCAAATATTTGATAATGATGATAGATTTTTCATCAAAATAGATTCTCGTCCAAAAGAGATATCAGCACAAATTAGCAATTTTAGTGATAAAACCTAAGTGGTAAGCTATAAAGTAAATAAGAACCGACAAAATGGCTAATTACTAAACCGGTTTCACATTTTTAAAGTTTAAATATTAAAAAGATTTTTTACAAAGTAATATCAAATATCATCAATATTAGTACAAGAAATTCCAAAATACGGACAAATAGGTGTCAATATGTTGCATTTCAGTTTGTGTTTAATATTAAATCATTGGAGTATTAAACAAAAAAAGTCTCATAAACAAAACAGAACCGATAAAGCTGACATTTTTTGAAGACTTACCACCATTGTACGTGGAGGCATCTGGTATTCTTCCTGTAGTCCCTAAGCTGGTTGCTTCTGGAGTTGTAACACTATCACCACCCGGTCCATTTTCTGAAACAAATTTGACATGTGGCTAAAGGTAAATTCATGTTCCAAATCCACTCCCAATTAATTTAATTTTTTTTTTTTTTAGTACTAATAATATCACAAATATAATCTTTGTAAAAAATAAATTAATTTAAAAACTGATCCTACAACTTACTAGCTTATGACAGCTGTTTTATACAATTGAGGAAACACATTGAAATAACAAAAAGAAACATTGGGATATTCTAAAGGAATCTGGAGTGAAGAAATCACATTTATGCAAGCACTTTATGAGAGATGGATAACGGAAGAATAGTAATATTTTTACTGCTAAAAATAATATACAGCTCCAAATTTAAAATAAGAATATCAATGAGAGTTGCTTTTCCACTTAATCCTAGCAATTTAGATTTTTAAATACTATAATAAAAAGTTGGTCATCCGCGCAAATACCGCCTACACCAAAAATGTATACGTAAACTCACTGTACTTCATTAACTCTACCTAGCTCCAAACACAATTCAATGACTAAGTGCCACCACCACAAAGTTAAAATAATATAGCTGTGGATACCCATATTGAGCCAAGCAATATTTTGTTAGCTTACAAGATATCCTACCAAACTTTCGGGCAAAAATTCTACAGCTTTCGCAAGCAAATAAATGAGCTATTAGATTAGAACCGTACACTGCATCACAACAATTAACTAAACTTACTACTAAACTAGTATAAAGCATTGGAATTCATTTCTTGCACCTTTTATGTGTTTCGCACGCATCCAGAGATATGTTTCTAAGAAGGACAAGAATGCTCAAAACATAAATTCCGTATACTTGATAGTATACTCAAAACTGTGCCCTTAGCAAAAATACAAATGCAATGTAAAGCACAAATTAAATTTATACAAGCAGTTCTTACATGTTCTGATTTAAAACTTGAGTTTACTTGCAGTTGAGTTTATATCGTCTGCATGAAAATGAGAAGATGAATGACGACAACCAGTATAAAAGGTTAATGTGTATACTGGTCCCTGATAATGTACTCTCCATGGGATCTCGTAAAAGGTTAAATGAGACAAAATTAACGTAAGGTCAATGCCTATTTTACCAAGAAGAAACAAATAGTAAAATTGTTTAGGCACTAGGATGAAAACCAATAATTTGGTAGTTTAAATTTTGTCTTCCAAGGTTTTCATTAAAAAATATCCAAATAGTAAACCCACAGTAATAAGGTACTTTTTTATGATGATTTCAAATGTGTTATTATAATTTACACATCTTTTATGAATTTTGAGATTTTTAACAAACTTTATTTTAAATGCAGGCCGCAGTATGCTATTGAAATATCTGTAAATGAATAATTTTCCGGTTTCAAAAATTTGTACTATTTTATACATTCGATAAATGAAATCATATGCAGCCTTGATTTAGTAAAATAAAATGATAATTGTAGACAGTATAATGAAACGTGTTGAATATAACAAACCAGCCTTCATATGCTTCATTGACCTGGAGAAGGCGTCCTTTAAAACATACAGATACCTTATAACCTAATTAAACTAATAGAAACATATACAGGACAAACAGCATACAAACCAAAATCAACGGAGAACTAACACAGCCCATTCCAGTACAGAACGGCATACGACAGGGAGATTATTTAAGCCCGTTCCTTTTTAAGGGATGCAAAAAGGGGAAACGTAGTGTTACAATCCTCCAGAGATTACTATACCGATTCAACTGCAAAGCAGGGTTATTTAATATGACGATATTCACCGCAAAATCAAAATGCATCTAAAAGACCCATCAGATGTAAGCTAGCCGTCGATGACAAAATAATACAGCAAGAGATGAGATTTAAATATCTAGGGATGGAAATCTCAATGTATGGAGACGTAGAAGCGGAGGTGAGGCACCAAACAATGAAAGCAACAATAACCGCGGCCTGCCTAAACAACACAATATGGAAAAACAAATATATAGGGATTAAGGTCAAGGCTAGAATTTATAAGGCTGTATATATGTAGTATAACCAATAATTACCTACACCGTAGAGACCCGACCCGACACGAATAAAATAAAAAGGCTATTGGAAACAGGCAAAATGAAGTTACTGCGGAGAATTTCCGGGAAAACGATACTGGACAACAAGAGGAGCGGAAATATTAGAAGAGACTGCAAAGTGGAGAACATCAACGAATGGGTGCTAGGCACGAAACGCGAGTGGAATGGGTATATATGCCGAATGGATGGAGAAAAGATAGCAAAAATAGCAAGGGATAGATCCCGGCCTGGAGAAGCAAGGAGAGACCAAGAAAAAGATGGAGCGATAACATCACCATCGATGGAGACTGAAGGCATGAGGAACGAATGCTTCAAACTAAATATCTTCGATAATTCGGAGGTTGCTTATTGACAATTGTGTTTTTCTATTAAATTTACTGCTGATAGATGAAAAGCAACAAATCTAAAATTGATAAAAGGGTGTGATGGCTAATAGTGTTGAAGACTTTGAAAAAGTCCAAAACTTCCAAAAATATGGCATCGCCGTTATATGTGGCTTACATCTTATCATTAATACTAAGGAGAACAGTATCTACACGATATGTATCTTGTTCGGAAACCTGCTTGTTACGGTTTCAAAACATTAAAGAGGCCGATATGTTTCAAGCTACAGGAACACACTCCAGTACTTTTGATAAAGTCGGTAAATACTTATAGATCGAAAATCACTTGAATGATGTGATGACTGTATTGTACTTACTTATTAGTATTACACATGCTAGTTTTCAGATTGAGGTAAATACTAAATTGATATTGGAATAATTTATTACATGTGTTTACTTTTGTCAAAATAATAAGCGAGCATAGCTTCAGCTTATTCAATCATACCCCTGAGCATTTGATTTCATTGCTGAAAAAATTTTAATACATACACCTCTTTAGTTTTTTTTTTTTAATTTAAGAAATGATGTTACGAATGTTTTATATAGTATAGTATATTTATTGAAGGTACGATGGTTTACTTAGTTATTGTTCAGTTGAACATTACATTCAGTCGGAGCCTGCCATTGGTATTCCCAAAGCGCATGACTTTGCTGCTAAGTGGATTCTGACAAAACACACCTTGTACTGAACTCATATTTAGGAATAAGATTAGTTGACAAAGGCATGATAACAGGACATGTCACCCTTCGGCTAGATCTGCACAAAATTGAGTGTGTAGACAGCCTGGTGTAAAGGAAATGCAGAATTAATCAGCTAGCCTCAATTTATGTGACTGTTAAACACTTGTAGTTACGAAATTTAAACAATTTGGTATATAGCAGGAAAGGAAATACAAAGAATCTCAGCGATCTACGTTCTAAGGCAAGAGTGAGCAAATTTCGGCCCGCAGGCCCCATGCGACCCTTGACGTAAATTTGTGCAGCCTGCACACAATTTTTTTAGAACTTTAATGATTTTATTAACAGAAATGACAAATTAAATACATACTTAGTGCGTGTTTTTGAACATGTGTTCAAATAAACAAGATCGTTTATAACAGGGCTGGGCAAACTTTAATATGGACAAATACACATATTCTCGCGCGTTTGTTTGACGTCGTCCGACTTTAGTTATCCCTAAACGTGAGTGGTTCTGCGAAAAGACGTAAAATTGAAGATTAATGCCGTGTTTTGAAGAGGCATGGGCATACAAGTATTTTTTTTACATATGTTGAAAGTAATGCACAGTGTCTAATACGGCAGTTTGTTTAATATGACATGACAGTGTTGCTATTTTTAAGAAGGAGGTATTTTCAAACTAAGCACAGTAAGTTTGTAAACAATTTATCAGAAAGTGAATTACAGTAAAAAGTTAATATTAAAACAACAACAAAATGTGTTTTGGAAAACAAACAACTACACAAGAAACTGCCACAAGGGTCAGTTTAGTACTTGCTAATAAAATTGGAAAACATAAGAAAGTGTTTTCTGGAGAATTTTGAAAGGTATATATGCTTGATGCTCTTGACAGTACTGTCTAAACAAAAATTAACGCAATATCTTTGTAAAGGAGAACTATAGTACGTATTGATATATTGATTCAATGTCAGTGGCACTAGATGAGAGCACTGGTATACAAGATACCATACAAGTGCTCGTGTTCATCAGAGGAATTGATCATATTTTTGCAATTATTGGAAAGTTGATACCAGGACTCCACAACTGGCTATGATTTGTACAAATGTTTTGAAAACTTCTTGAATAGATCTCGATTACCTTTGAATAAGCATTACAACAGATGATGCTCCTTCAGGAAAACAATTCGATCTCATAAAGCTACTTAATGATAAATTAAAAGAAGTGCATCCACTTCGTACGTCGAGAAGAATTTGTGCAAATCTGGTTTTGATTTCAAGCATGTGATTAAATTATGTGGTGCGTATAAACTGAATCAGATCCAGAGGGGGAAATCACAGGAAGTACATAAGTTTACTGGATAACATAGACTATGAATATTCACATGTGGTGTATCATATCATGGTTACGAATATTTTGAAAAGATTATGAAACCTGAGACAAATATTTTGAAAAGATTATGAAACCTGAGACAAGAAAGTTTGTTCTATTCTAAAATGAAAGGCAATTGTTGTGAATTTTTAAATAACATGAAAATCACAGAATAGATGTGTGATTTATTATCTGCAGTTGACATTTTCGACAAACTGAATGAACTGAACAATTTTTGGCAATTAAATCATTTGAAGTGACTATTACACTTATCCAAGCAACTGAATGAACAAAATCCACGGTTATTATCTGTATGAATGTTGTTTCCGGGTTGAAACCGTGTAGAGTCTCTGATAAGTGCCGACGTTTCGTCCACTAGTGCAAGAGACATTTTGAAAATTTCCCTTGCAACAGTGGACGAAACTTCGGAACTTAACAGTGCCTGGTCATGGTTTACACGCGGAAAAAAAATACATAGAGCTTTGAAGACAGTTTGCTGATTTTTAACCCTTTACTTTCAAAATTGAAGCAGCGTCGAGTGATCTCCAGTTGGAATGAATTGATCTACAAGAAACAAAATAGTATGCATCACTTTTGTTTGGTAATTTGAAAATGTTTGCCAGAAAAATGTTTGTGTTCTTTGCTTCTACCTATATTTGTGAACAAACTTTCATCAAAGAATAGATCTCTCTTAACAGATTTAAATTTACAGTATCATACAAATTACTATAATCAATCTGAATCCTTACTACAACAAACTTGTGCAGGACTGTGGACAATTGCATATATCTCATTAATGATAATACTTTGAGTAATTTTTAAAACAGCAGTTACATTGTAAGAAGCAACAAGTACATGTACATAAAATATTTAATTTTATTTGCTAGAACATATTAGAATTAGATTTTATTTGTTACTTTGTGTATCATATTATACAGTTAAATATAGTTTTGTAATTAATTCATTATTCTGTATAACTAGATTTATTTATATACGGCCTGCTAGAGACCTTACACCCTTGTTCTACGTCATAGAAGGTCACTTGGTCTGAATGAGTGGTCACAAAGTCCTCCCACACTAATACATACATTCAATAATGATAAAATTTTAATTAAAGTATAATGAGATTAGATTTTAAAAGTATTTGGGAAAGACAATGAATATGTGACTGTACATGGGAATTAAATTTACAAGAGATAAGTGCAATAAAAGAAGGGAAGCATGTGATTAACACTAACAGAGTGGCATGAAAAGTACCTTTAGATATGGATGTGAAGACTGGACATTCTTTAAATGTCTCGAAACAATACGTACAGTAATACAACAATGCTTACTTGTTCATAAAGTATAAGTGGAATGAGTTAATAACATTGAATACTAAATACATGAAGAGTGAAAGAAAAAGTTAATGATTGACAAAAGCATGCTACGATGGTACAGTAATTCCAAATGTCATTTATATGAAATTACTAACAATTAATATTCCTCTTCCATCTGTAACAATCTTAATACTTACCAGCTCAAAACTTTCTCTATATGATTTAGCTGCAACTAATCATTTAAGACATAATATCTAATAAATGATATACAACTATAAAAGAAAATAAAAATAGTTACAGTACCATAAGTATACAATTGGAATTGACACTTAAATGCTTCACGACTGCAAAAAAATGCCCAAATTAAAATGCAAATTCTTTAAAGCAAGTGTATTGCCAACATCATATAAAAAAGTGTCGTATTAACAGAATTGCAAAGGCATGAATATAATAATCTGAAACAAAGAAACGAAGAAGAGAAGCACAAAAAAATGACAGTATTACTAGTGCCACATGGCATTATCACAATTCAGAATTATTTTTCTGGTGGATGTTATTGCTTTTAAGAAAATTATTATTATTATTAGCCTTCATCACATACACTCAACACTATAAACAATTCAAAATACAGGATAGAAAACAAAAACATTAAAATTCGTTGTAATAAAGGCAGTTAAATTTATTATTGAAATACTCTACATATAATAAATATCTACTAAACATTATATAACATATTGTTCAATGTATTGATCAGATTCCGACACAAAATAGAGAGAAAGAGTAATTCCATGCAAGTTGCACCTGTTCAGTCCGTACAATCTCTATATTTATATTTATGTCTCATCTTAATAAGCCTTTGAAACCTTTCGATTTTTCTAGAAGGTTGAGGTTGTTTCACCATTTCATCATGAATAACATTTTCTAAAAACATTGTTTCCATGTACACCATGTAAAATCGTTTACATGAGCCACTAAGCCGTATCAAACTACGTAGATCTAAATATTTAGCGATTTCTAATATAATCTCAGTTGCTAAATCCTGCAACCCTTCTATCACTATATTATTCTCTTGCAAAATAGAAATTTTTGCTTTATAAGCTACATTATTCTTGAACGTGTTTGACAGCACCTTCAAGTGCTGATACCTCCTTCTATGTAGATTCATAGATGACGTAATAACATATTGTAAAGGATCAATTAACATACAGAAGTTAGCATCGTTTACGCCTCGTACGTAACAATTTACAACCAAGTCTTCCAAATTTAATGTACATAATAAATGACAAACATGAAGGGGAAATGGAGCCAATACCAATTGTAAATTGTAAACGTTACTGCCAACTTTCCAATTTTTAGGCATGTCATCCATCAAATTTAGCAATCTTTTATGATGAAAGTTTATAGTTTTTGTCATGATAGTATCCAATCTATCTTTTGGAACAAACCCAGATTCTAGCATTAAAATATAAAGTATTATCACAACCATGTCACTTCGATCTAACACCAGTCCTTTAGCTTGGAGTGCTGCACAAATACGTTGGAAACTTATTGGTACGTTATCCTCATCTTGTTCTTCAATAAGCATGATGTTTAGATCCATTGCTGAAATAAAATTCTATCTGTAGTAGCCAGACATGATATACACACAAGGACACACTGATTAGGATTGGATACACATATTAAAAGGATATTTCTAAAAGGTAATACACAAACAATAATACACTAACTAGAAACTTAAGATTAACTCTTTTGCTAAAGAGACCGGAAAATTAATTACTAATCGCGATACAAATAGGTTAAAAATTGTACAATATTCTGAAAATATTTATGATTAACAACCTTCTTATTATTTAATTTTACTGAGCAGATTCAGCATTACAATGCTCTAGTTGATACTTGTCGCCATAGTTGCTTCTATACAGAGCATAATAAAAAAGATAAATATCTTGACACAGAAAAATAAAAAACATTTTCTTGTAGACCACTTACCATATCTATTATATAATGAAATATTTTCTTCCATAGCGAAAAAGTTTATGTACAGGTGTATAATAATAGAAATAATATGCCCAAGAAAACCGCACACATTACAGTTTTAATCAATTTTGCTTTTGAAGAAATAAAAATGCTGATAGCAATATTTATCTAGAGTTAATAAATCCTATTTCAATTTTTCTAAAACGAAGATCTTATATACTATCTAAAAATAGACCAACACACTCGTCTACAAAATTGACTATTCTCGTGATCTATAATTAAGCAAGTATTGTATCTAATACTACTACCTGCACTCAAGTCCACATTGCCGCGTTTATTGATTGATTGAACGCCGCATAGAATAATCTAAAACAAGGAGACACTCTTATAAAGGCTGACATTTCCGGAAGACAGGCTTGCGGTTTTCAAGAACCATAGACCAATTTTGACTTATCTAGAATATGCTGCAACTATTTAAGTAGTTCAATTCATTTGGGAATTTTTGGCGGTCTTTACATTTGGAGAAATGCACTTGTACAGAATCTACACGAATTGGCAAGAAATAGTTCTATTTGGTAGTTAAAGAACTGTAGTAGTTTGGTGGTTTGTTAATAAAGTGTTTAAAATAATCGTGACGCTTATTTATGAACCCCGAAAAACGTACCAATATTTTAAAAAGGTAAATGTGACATTGTCCACACCCTACTATTTCAAAGTAATTCCCTAGAAAAAACACTTATGTACATTAAGATTTTATATTTGGTTATCTTAACTCACTTCGTTTACATGAAAGATATACACATTGACAATTAATTGTGATGCATGCATTAAAAATTAAATAAGCAGATTGTGATCAATCCAGATAAATATGTATTTTCACTAATCTGAGTGATAGATTCTCAATGTTATATACATCCAGCTCACTACGATCAGTTCGATTCCTTGTAAGTCATAGCTCGCATCGTGAACTATCCAATTTCGATCTCTGCTGAGCCATATTTTTAAAAGTTCGTGAATCATTTTTTTGTTTCAAATAAATATATTATTTTCGTATTTTATTTGAATATAGGATATTAATTTAATTGATTTTTATATACATTAGAACTACAATGCAGTTTTAATGTACTTCACCAGTGATCTAGATTTAGTACACCAGTTCATGAAAAGAGACAATACCAGACCAAGAAAAAAGAATGTCTGTGATAAATTTAATAACTTCCCTACAATGCCACAAAGGCGGGCCTCAAATTATACAATTTGAAATACCAGTCTGTAACTACGAAAACTTGGGAAAGGCTGATCTAAAGCACAAAGACAATAGTCACAGGCGCAATGGTACTATCTTTTCCACATATATGTCAGTAATTTTCTTAAATCAGTGAAATTTGGACAAGTCTAAACCAAAACAGCAGTGCTGAGAATGATATCACTCTCAAATTACAGTGAAATATTATATACCAGGATGAAATTCAAAATATTTTATTATAACCCTGGCACAATAATTTGGGCACGAGTATTAATAAAATTGCATCTATTGTTTTAATTACAGAATAGATAGCGAACAGTTGGACACAAGCAGGCAATGAAATGTAGGATACTTTGTTAACGAACATAGTCTAGATTACTGTATATAATTGCCAAAGTGTGAATAATGTATATTGGCATCAAGTGTTCTAAAATTGTTGCACAAATTTATGCTTGAAAAAGATCACTTACACCAGAATAAAAACTGCACAATAATGAATTTTTTCAAGAAAATTTGGCTCCATTGAACACACATATTTTTCCAAATTATTACCTGGGATTAGGCTTGGGTACATCAATTCACTAAACAGAAATCAATGTAGCATTTACTGGGAGGCTGAAGGGGGGTTTACTATAAACAGAAATACAATTCATGCTAAAAAACTCCTTTGGAGGTAGACATTCTTATTGGCAAGCAAATTATTTGCTGCAACTATGAATTCATTGAGTAAAGGCATCCATGTTATAATCCTAACCTAACTTGATCAAATTTTATATTCAAAAACCTCAGTAAACATCTCGGGAGAAATTGTTTCTGTTCTGATGAATAAGTCTAAGCTGGTGTTAAACAATATTTTACAGGATTTTTTCAGCCAAAAATAGATCGATTAAGTTAGTAAATATCAAGGAAATTATGTAGAAAATAAATTATTATTAAAGTTATTTGTTTACATTACTAGTTAAGTAAATAACATAAAAATACACCTTGTTTAATGTTATTAACCATTGCAATCAAAGGTACTGTTTCTAGAAAAAAAATTATACCAATGTATGGGTTGTGATATAGTGAAATTCAAAAATGGAAATGGAGAAGATATCCATGTTGGAAAACAAACAGTTGGCAATACACAGGATATGAAAACTTGAAAGCAGCACAAGGCAGACCTTGGCAAATGAAAGAAACATGGATTGGTATTCAACCAGCAGTACATGAATAGAGGCTAATTATAATGATGACTCTCGAAAGAAACTAGCAAGGGCTTGTTAGTTGTAGAGTAGTAAAGCAAAAATCTTGGATTTAAATTCTTTAAAGTTTTCAATAAATTAAAAATTTTTTGGCTAAGCGATGTTGGTACCTACTTCTTCTACCTCTTGGATAGCTAAAAAAATTAGTGTTTGTTTCATAATATAATTAATAAAATTATTACGGTCATTCAACATTACAACATATAAACACAGATGGTTTTTATAAGAAACTCGATCAATGTATCCTTTTTAAACCAAAATGGCCTTAAAAGCATGTGTCCAGTACAAATATTATAAAAATCCGCAAGAAAAACACAAATATGTCAAATGGGAAATTTCCCGCCTCTTTTTGAATTGCCGACAGCAGCCTGTTGAATGTTTTGGTAATGCATGAACGACACAACTAACACATTATTCTCGTTCAAAATAATACTCAAACAACCACAATTACCAATTATCCAATAGAATAATGTATACCTACACATTATATCTTCATCCTTGCAATAGTTCATTGCGAAATAACATTTTATAAATGAGTCATCTACAACCCTAACCTACATTACTTTCAAAACCTGATACAACTGCATAATATTTACAGTTATAGACCACAAACCTTAATATTAGACCCTAACCAACCCTAGATTAGCTATTTCATTGCAAAATCACTCTTGAACCGGCGAAAGTTAGAAGGAATTTCAATATTTTGGTTAGTTAGAGTGATGAAAACATCTGTGTTAGGCAAGTTAGGGATGCTTTTAGGCTCTAAAATTTAAATGGAGGAAAGAAAATACCTTTTTCAGTCTTGCTGTCGTCTGTCGTTTCCGTGGGCACTGAAACACAGCCTTGGTTTTGAAAATTTGCGTTATTTGACACTGAATTGTCACTACATTCCGCCATCTTATATTTAAAACTTGCCAATTTAGGAGTAGTTTTTCAAATTAAATGCTTTAGTTATGTGCAATGTGAGTAGAGGGCAACACTGCCCAGCATTTAGCGCGAAAAAAAGAGAACTGTAATCGCATTTAATATTTATAAATAAATAAACGTAAACTTATTCACTAAACAAATTTCAACATCTTATTATTTTAAATACAGAGAAATACAAACACATGCGAAATTATGAGTACTGGTGTTTAGGAATGGTAAATTAAAATTTTGAATTAGAATATACTTGATTATTCACTTCAATTCCTAATACGTATTTCTTTAAAAATTGATGTAAGAATGACGAAGTTTGAAAACTGAATTCTGTGGGAAATCCCAATTGTTATTCAATGCTCCAAAACAATCAGGAACATAATTAGGTAGTTTCATTTCCCATCACATATT
Organism: Sperchopsis tessellata; assembly: GCA_033557685.1. Lineage (NCBI taxonomy): Eukaryota > Metazoa > Arthropoda > Insecta > Coleoptera > Hydrophilidae > Sperchopsis > Sperchopsis tessellata. The sequence continues at coordinate 12,681 of JAWQRN010000656.1, read as the reverse complement.
TCAAAAGTTACCACTAGAGTAAATGCTGCATATATAGTGTTTCGATGAATCTTGGCGATTAAAAGCAAAGTGGGTGACCAGAGCAGAAGTGCAACCCTCCTCAAATGGTGGTTAGGTTTCAGTTCTTAGATCTGTTTAGCGTGCATTTCGCAATGGATGAGACGACAGAAAAGCAAACAATAGTTCATGTAGAACTTAAAAACGTAGAAAGGAAGGGAAATAAATATTGTTCGGTGCCTCAGTGTGACAGTAAAGCAACTGGTGGATTTTATTTCCACAAATTTTAGAAGGACAAAGCCAGACGAAAAGTATGGTTACATGTTTTGAAAATTGGGAAGAAAGTATCAAAAACAATGATCGTGTGTGGAGAACATTTCAAACCTGACGATTTTTTCAATTTTTGTAAGTTTATTATTCATTATCTGTACTGTATTTACACTAGAAATATAATTAGTCAAGAAATCTGTACATATTTGTATCATAACCTGTAACATCTTTTAATTTGCATATTGGAATTCATTTATTGGTATTTCTCGTACCTACCTAGGTCATTTTCACTGCATGCCTACACAAAATGTACAATTTACTAAAAGGAGTGGAAATACCTACTGTAGGTTTCAATAGGTAGTATCAGCGACATCATATTTAAGTCAGTAACTTTATAGGAGGTGAATCTAAGAGGATGCTAACTGCTGGAGAATAATTTAACATTTATTTCATAAGGCCTCTGATTCAAATCTGTTTTTTGCTGACACAATGAAAAGATTTGGATCTCGGCGTCCGTTCTTGCTATCACGCCACATTCGATCATGTGTTTTTCCTTGATAATTGCCGATCCCTCAAGAAATCACCCATGTAATCCATAATATCAACCCCTGGCTCAAACATTATGGGAAATGAATTAAATTTAAGCACTATATCACAGCATAAACACATATCACGCAACGTAAACAATGCAATCTATCCACCACATGACGGCCATCTTGGATTCGATGCTAGCGCCCCTAGGGGGTCTTTTAATCGCCAATACCTTTTCATCAGTTCAACAGCATCCTGGCTTTCTTATATTATGCTGTTTGGCTTCATTCATATGAAGGTCTTAGCTAATATAAGCCGCACATGAGAGAGACATTATTATTTCGATGTTAGCGTCTCCAATTTCGCATACGCTAAAAGAGATATGTGAAGGTAAACAAAATATTTACAGGTATATCAATCTTTTTCTCGGATACTTTGAAATAAACAGAAAATACATATTGACTGATTTGGCAATAGCAACCCCTGCCAAAATACCACCTTTCAAAGAGGATTGGCTACTTTAATCTGTATCAAATGCTTCCAGAATGCATTATATACAGGTTGCTCAAAATTATTGGAGCATCTAAATATTTCTTTAACCTTAAAATTTTTTTCAAATATAAGTTTCCTGAATAAAGAGAACTATCATTAAAACATATTTAATATATAGGTGTTCATTTTATTGTGAAAATTGTATTTAAAATGTTTTTTCTTAATAGAACATCTACACATTTTATTATTTTTTATTTTAAAACTAATTCTTAGAAACTTTTATAAAAGTATTTTTTTATAAAACGTTTTATTTTCGAGCTACAAGAAATTGATCTCTTAAATTTAAAATTGAGAATATTTTTCTACATACATATACATTTATTTTAACCAAATGGTTAACAAAATAAATTAAATTAACTTAGAGTAAATGTTCGAACAACCAACCCTTACCGTCTTAACAATACCCCAACCTCTTTACAAATTATCGTAGTTTTCTAAATCTTCATCATTAATATTCTGAACTTCCTCGTGTATTCCTATTGGTATAAAATTTCAATTTGAGGTGTCTCCAAATGGAGAAATCTAATATCAGTAAATCCGGCGATCTTGGTGGCCATTCAATAAATCCTCTCCTCCAATGCACTTTTGTGGAAAAACTGTATTGAAATAGTTTCGAACTTGGACACCGTAATGAGGCGGGGCTCCATCTTGTTGGAACCAGATACTATTTAGTGTTTCTTCGTTGAAGATATGCCAGAGGTGAGGTATTACTTCATTTGGAAGTAAAGCTGAGTAGCTTTCAGATGTTAATATGCCTTCAATAAAAATCAAATCCAACGTTAACTTTTTGAGGATATTGAGTACGAATTTCCTCAGCCCCATGCGGATATTCTCTTGACCAATACCTGATATTGTGTCTGTTTACTGACCAATTTTAACAGAATCATCGCAAAACTCCATTCTCTTATCTGAGTAATCTTCCATTAATTCGTGAATTAATTGGACCTTATAAGGATATGCGTTTTCTGTTAAGAATTCTATGAACTGATGCTTGACTCACCCCCTAATCTACAGTTCGCTCCATTACTTCCTGCGATTTTTCTAGAGTGGTTGCAGTTTTTGGCCGACCTGCTCCCCTAGCATTGTTTATGGACTGTAAATTTTCAAATCGGTCTTGCGTTCTTTTTAATGTACTGACTCTTCTTTGATTTCTATTTAGAAACATTTCGTTGAACAATTTTCTTGCATCTCTTAACGATTTTATTCTATTACCAATTCCAATAATCATTAACAAAGTTATCAGCTCATTTTCGGTCAGTTTCTTGTATTCTTATATACCTTTTCTTAGGACGAGATTCACTTTTGATAGAAAATCACAGCTGACTTTTATTGTCATTTAAATGACAATTTATCAATTGTTTACGTTTATCGATCCACCCAGAGTTGGCAGTTTGAACTTTTACAATTATTTTATTTAGTTGTTTTGATTTTGTTAACTGTTTGGTTAAATAAATGTGTATGTAGTTGGGGAAATATTCCTTAGTGCCCATTTTGGACACATATATATATATATATATATATATATACTGTTTCAATTTCCATGTCCAGTCCAAATTAATGTAACTTAATTTAGTCAAACCTGTTACATTTTTCGTTCCGTTCACTCCACATTTGTTCAGTATTAATTCAATATTGGCCAGGTTTGTAAAAATGTTTCTGTTTGCTCATATTTTCTATTATTTTTTTCTTTTCTATTTCCAGGTGAGATGACAATGTTTTTAAAAACCTGAACCCACCAATCTTCAGAGAACAGCAAACTTTGACACAATTTTAACACATACCGTGATAGCTGCCATGCGCCTAATACATACGCATAATTCCTCATAAAACATTCCCCTACATCCCTAGTTTGTCACTCATTATCAACAAGATATGAGCGCTTGGGACACAATCCCGAAATGATCGTAGCTAAGGAAGTGACTAGTTCAGTGCCCATTTGTCGAAACTGATAACAGAAGCATATTCTACTTATAATACTGGATTTGGTAGCCTTATCTCTGAAATCAGTGTTTCTATATTGAATTAGGTAACCTCAGATGCAGAGGGTAGTCATAAATTCCATCCTTAAAGCTTGCTATTCCGTTAGCGTAAATCTGATATTAATTTGTCATTCATTACAGATCATAATATTTCATGTTTAAGAAAAATTCCACCTATCTGGCATCTTGTTGAACTTCTTCCTAAATAGAAAGAATAGTAAAATTTGTCCAAGTGTTTAACCTAAGGTAGTTAGAATAAAATGAGGCTATGAGAGAATTGTGGGGGCTAGTACTTGCATCTGCTATGCTGAAGCTCCACTCAGCAAAGCAGATTTCGAGCATACACCTCTCAGACATGCGCCGCCCAGGAATTCCTCCTGAAACAACGTTGGTCAAGCTACACAACTTACAGTCGTACCTCAAACAGTATCTTGCGGCGTTTGTGGTAAGAATTTTGGGCGTCGTACTGACCAATCTCTCTGATTAGAGTTGTGCGACTGTCTAGCATCATACAGTTTTCGGGTTTGTCTCAACACAAACTTGTCCACCGTGTTCATCAAAACATCACAATACTGGTTCCCATTATGACACTACTTAGCGACTCCATCCCCTCGCAACTGAAATAGAAACTCCTGTAACTCAAATAAGATCTGATGACGTTGACTTAAAAGTATGGGAGTCCCTTGTATATCAGTTTCTACAGCAGTCAGTAGTGACAAACCTTGTCGAACACTTTTTCAAAGTCGAGAAATACGGCAGAACTGTCTTCAGTAAAGTGCACACAAACATTTTATTAAGTAAAGTGAATTCAAACATTTTATAAAGACTACTGCACAGTCGTCTTTGCCCGTTTTTATGTACGCATAAATTTATACCTTCTCTTAGATTCTTATAGTTTTTTTCCATAAACAAAATGGCTTTGCATTTTACTGATTAATAAATTTTGATCATAGGCATTTACAGTATCATCCGGGGCTCTCGGATCCACAGGAAATGATTCATATACATTTTTTGACTAGTTTTGTTTGTCAGTCAGTGCATTGATATGGCTATATTAAAATGTTATAAATCACATTGTTAAGTAAAGTTTCCAACAGTAGAAATTCAGCACAGAGTATAAGAACAAAGTATATAATTTTTCTGATCTGAAGGGAGAAGATGTGTGCTTATAATAAATACTTTTCAACTGAGACGATTTATCGTAAACAACTCGTGCACTTATAATCAAAATATGTGTAGGTTGTCAATTCAGAATATGGAAAGCTGGTGACGTTATCAAAAATTAGCATGAGTCAATAGCACCAGCAACTTTTAGGTTACAGAATTATAATCACTGACATGTGTATGTAATAGACAATATTTACGACAAGGCACCACTTACCTCAAAAATTAACAAATTTATATGAAGCAAATAATGTATAAAATCAAGCGTGTAGAGTTTTTGCAGTCAAATATAATAGAAATAACCTTAACAGATTTATAGTTTTTTATTAAGAAATTGTGAGGTAAATAATGCTCTTTGTATAATTTCACAGAATATATAATTAGTTGATTAGTTTCATTATTTTAAAACATATTTTAGTCGTTTTAAAAAAACGAAACTAGTCAACGAATTATAAAATCTGTGAAACTATAGAGTATTTTTTACCTCAGAATTTTTTAAATATGAAGTCAACTCCATTAAATATCTTTATTATTAAGCTCATTTACAATAACAGCTACCACTGACTATTATAAGACGAAATGTTTTTTAGGTTTAAGTACAAAGTGTGATTCTTGTAATAATCAGGTTATAAAATTTAAAAAAATACAAATTCTTAAAATCCAATATAATAAAATAAAGTATTGGATAAACTCTGGTTTTTAATATAATCATAATAAAGAACAGTTATGGTAGAGTTATTTGCAAAATAATTGGAATCGAATCATGATTCTGGATGAACAGCACAATACAAAAGTAATTTTTTGAATGACATTTCCTTTCTTCAAATAACTTGTGATATACCAGTCTATTTCTCTGCATACTAATAAGATTCCACCTAGAGGGTGCAGTGATATTTAACTTGTGTTTATTAATTTGACGAAATAATGCATACTCTTTAAATGGATTGTAGTTAGATAAATAAAACAACTTAATGTTACAAATAAAAAAATTTATTTCGTCATAATTTTACATAATGAAGAAGTTAGAAGTTTCTGAAACAAAAGAAAAAATGCATTAGTAACATTATAACGACCAATTTCATGAGTTTCATAATTAAAGCAATTTAAATAATTCACACTTTGGTCGTTGTCCACATACATGCTACATAGACTCTACTTACACTAAAAGGTGTGAAATACCTATGGTAAGTAATTTGAAGCTAACTCATTTTTAGTGATTTGATGTTTGCCAGTTACTGCACAAAGCCTTTTAAGATATATCATTGTTCAAAAGACCTAATGTTGTATAATTCAAATTATTAAAATTATACACATTTAGATTTTACGTAATATTTCTTATAATAGAAAAAATTCTAACAAATTCAATAAATGAATACGGATATAGTCATAATAAATTAGCAAAAAATTTCATATTCAGGTTTATGGACTAGACAATTTTTGGTACTTGCAAAACAGACTATCAGCATGATTCATTGAACATTTATGCTTTGTCTGTGCATATCCGAAAGTAGAATTTCCATGAACACGTTAAAAAACGAATACGAGAGAAGAAACATTTTATAAAATGTTTTTAGCAGAGCACAAAATCCACATCAGGATGTATCTACATTTATTAGTTTATCCATTATATATTATTTTAGGTAGTTACATTAACAAATTGTTGTGTATACCTTGCAGATAGCTACAGAGTAGTTCCTGAACAGTATTTTTCTGCATCTACATTTCATCCACATTGTCGTCAAATATATTGCATATGGTATTTTATTCATTATCCTCCAAACACAAATATATACCAAAGCTTTGAACTCATTATCAAATTCCTAGTACAATTTTGCATTTATTCTTTCAATATATATATATATATATATACAATATATATATATATATATATACACATACGCAATATATATATATATATATATATATATATATATACAAACACCGACTTTGACCTGAACCTCAAGATGCGATTTGTCAAGTGCTATGTTTGGTCAATGTTGTATGTCATGGAAGCATGGACATTGAAAGCAACTACAATGAATAACATATAAACATTTGAAATGTGGATTTACCGCAAAGTACTTAAAATACCATGGACATCGAGAACAACATATCAAAAAGTCCTTGGATGATTGAATAAAGATGCATATATGGGCCATATTATGCGCAACCCGAAATATCGACTGCTGCAACTCATCATTGAGGGGCAGATCGAGGAAAAGAGGAATAGGCAGGAAGATGATGTTGTTGCTGCGCAACATCAGGCAATGGACCGGAATACATACGGCATAAGCCGTGATACATATTTAAAGGAACCAAAAAGAGATGGAAAATGTGGTTGCAAACATCCCTTAATGGATTGCAGTGGAAGAAGTGTGTTCTTGGGATATGATGGCCTTAATATTAAAACTATTTACTTTTAGTAGCATACGTTTCAAAGACTCTATTTTCTTCTTTTACAATACTTCTTATATGTAACCTAAAATGGTAAATCATAACAGTTTTTAAATATCGCTCTTTGCTATAATCTAGGTTTGCCAGTTGTAATTACTTTTTTCCCGTATTTCGTTCTGTGGGTTTTGCTATGCGTCATTTCTTCCAGATGTTTTTATCTCGACTGTTTGTGTATGAGGTGAAATAAGATTTAGAATGCATGGATGGGAATAATGGGTTGAAATGGTTTGAGATTTATGGTAGGGCACATGGACTCTGTTAAATATTTTGTTATTTACACTATGTTATATTATGTTGTATTTAGGTGTGTTTTTTTTCTTTTCTGTCATTTATTGCAGTGTCTTGGTATTCTTTAATGTATATCATTTGAATTATATCTCGAGCTTTTGTTTTTTCTCTATGTAGTATTAATGCGCTTTTGAAATTGAAAGTATGATTTGTGGACTGGTGATGTTTTTTAATGCTGTGATTTCACTAATATTATTTAGGATGCTGTTACTATGCGACTTAATCTACTCAAGTAAAATGGAGAATTCCTGACCAACGCGAACCAACGTCGTGTATCAGCTGTTGCGTCCCCATGCGACCTTCAGATTGTTATCACATTTCTTGTTTGTTTTAAATTTTCATGTGCTCCTTGGTTATACAAAACCAAAACAACAACTATACTTTTCAGAACTATCCTACGTACTTACACTTTTGCACATGCAACTATTTTGCGAATTTAAAATATAATTGGGCTCATGGTAAGTTTGAGGTTAGAATCAAGACATTTTGCACTACAGAATAATGTCACTGACATTCAATATTCGCGCAACGCTGTGATGTATACGTAGTTTTCTAATTGCAGACTCTACATATGAAGACAACTTTCACACTAAATGATACCACTGGCATATGATTACTAGTTTTAGAGCTCACTATTATTATAACTGAAAGACACAAATGTTAATAAAAACAAAAACTCCAGTTTAAACTATCATCATAAACACGAATTAAAAATCTAAGATTGTTGAAATGCAATAAATTAATTTTGTAAAAGATAAATCAGTGACTAAGTGTTAGGACATTTTTAGAAAATCTTATCCGTTTCTTCATACTAATCTCAATCGGCAAAAATTGGAAATACAGATACATTTTAGGTTACTCACTTCGCTAATAATCCATCCTTCTTCGCTAGCCTTACAATACAGTCATCAGATTCACCCATCCTGCGGATAGCTCCACAAAGGGCATAACTTTTGGTAACATCGGTCATGATGCCAGTACTTGGGTCTACTTCAGCCAGACTGAGTTGGATGGAAGCATGATCCTTAGCATGAATTATTCTGTTACTTGCAGAACTAAAATTTAAGATAATATTAAGAATAATGAATGGAAACAGGTATAAAAGTATTAAAAACACGTGGACAGCAATATTACCATTTCCTTGGGCAGTACAAGTCAACGCATTCACCTTGATCGTTTTCCATTTTTATTTGAAAGATAGCTAGAAGTAAGAGACAAATTAATATTATAAAAATAACATAAATAAAACGATGTTGTATAATAAAAACTACATTTACCTTTGCTATGTCACACGAGGTCCAAACAAGATGGCAGACGAACTGAGAAGGAAGCTATCGTTGATAAAGTAGATTCTTTTTAATTTGTAACGTCATCTATTTGAACTGTGCTCAACTATTTCAAAAATGTTTTTGCGTTTCAGAAAGCAATCATAGATGGCGAGAAATACATTAAACGCAAAAAATATTTATCCAGAGTGGCATTAGTCAAAAACGCGAAGAAATTTTAAAATATAATACGGAAATTAGTAATTTCTTTGCTAATAGACGCTCTTTAGGTCTTGAACAGAGTTGAAGGGGTTACTTTGCAAGATGAGAATATAAAATGCACCAGATTGATTATACAGCAGTGTGCATCGAAGTTTTGGTGGATGAGTTGCATGTATGGTTGTTAATGTCAGTGCTATTCAAATGCATTATGGAACTAGCTAAAGTGTTTTGGATTCAGGGGTTGCCACTTTCAATCCAACCTAGGTGTTTTTTTATGATTAGGAAGAAACCTTATCATTAAACGTCTTCTGAGATGGACGTAATACAGAGTCCTATCCTATTCCAGTTAGAAAACTGGATGTGGTAAAATCCCTAAATGTCATATATTTTCCTGTTAGTGTTTAGCAATAAATGCAGAAATAGGCTGATATATCTGTTTGAAATGAGTACTTTTTGAAATTGGTGCTATGTTATCTCCTGATCATTTAATCAAAATATCAATAGTTTGGCTTTTACATTTTACTACAGTTTTGAAGAATTCACCGTTAGATATACTGATTCATTTAACAACATACCTTTTATGACAGTATATTGATGAAATGATTTTAATAATTAAGTAACAAATAAAGCTCTGCTTATACTCAAATCATTTACACAGGCCATATCAACACAACAGGTACCATGTCCAAATTGATAAATACAGGCATTCATACCAACTGATTCCATGGTAATGTAGTAATACTAAAATTATTTCTAGAATATTAAGATTATAAGTTAAATTTTGTATTCGATTCAAAGTGAAAATTGTGTAATGCTTACAGAAAATGTACCATATTTTGCAATGTTTTTGACATAAGTGCGAGAAACAAAATCACTAGAAAATAATTACCAACTTAATAGTTCTACGTTATTTAGCATCTAGGACACAAAATAAAAATTTAAATACTGAATATCAATATACTAAATTTTTGACGTAATTTATTATATTAAATTATTTAGTGGGCCAAAAAACACTATATCAACTCTATTTCAAAGAACATATTATGGAGCTAGTTGTATGCCCTTAATACAAAATTGTTAATGGCCTTGTTTTAACTACAATCAAATAATAAAATACTTCCACTTTAGTGGCCACTGTAGCAATAATTAATTGCTTTGGTAAGTGTGTCGTCATCTTGTAAAGTTTATTTACAAACAGTGTATTGTATCGCGACCTATAAAGTAAGGCAGATCTAGTTTATTTAACACTCTTAGTTCATAAGCAGTCACATGGCATATTGTACAAAGGTTGAGCTGCATACCGGTTGTAGTTGCAATGATGAAAAGTGGTTCTTCGAAACAGCGTGTATACAGCATTTATTCCGGGATTCAACAAGTTTTGCATTATCCAAAACTCGGTCAGAAATAAAATCACAAAATACTTTAGTGATCAAGAAATAATTAAATATTTATAAGAAGTTTAAAACAACATATTAAACAATGAGTTTACACTCAGATCATACAATACTTTACGAAAATAAAATAAATATAATTTACGAGATTATATAGGAATATAAACATCAATTCCAAAATAAAATCCGCTTAAAACAATGAAATAATAAGACATAGTTAGCTACGAGAATTGGTACCTGCATAAATAAACAATAAATATAGTTAAACAGGAAAAAAGTGTATGTACCTTAATAAAGTAAAATAAATAAGGAAGTCCCTGCTTCATGAAAATTTATATATAAATATAATTACAAACTGTATTATTTTGAAATTTGATTAAACCAAATCTCGAGCAAAACGTTCAAGTCAATATATTTTTTCGATACATATTTGATTTATGTATTTAATATATTGACTTGGACGCATTGCTCAAGATATGATTTAATCAAATTTAAAAATAATATATTCGTGTGCGGCCAATGAAGCAACTAATTCTTATAATTACAAACTATTAATTACCATGATTAAAATTGTGCTGAATAATAACCAACCGTACTACTCGAAAAATTAATATATGATATCCAAAAACAATCCGCGAAAGTATATAAACAATAACTGTCTATTCTGTTGTGATTGTTTAGCTACTTATATATCTTAAGGTAAGGTTATTCGTATTTTTTTTTACTACGAAAGATTATCAAAAATTTTAATCTTTAATAATTTTTCATTTAAATATACAAACAACCTTTCACTTAAATATTAAAACAACCTTTCTTAAGAGTACTTGCTATTTATAAAATCAATACGGCATAAAATTATACAATAATGATTATTGTAGAGGTTAATGTTTGTAGGTAAATAGATAAGAAATTGTCTACGATATATTTTAGTTAAAATAGTTTAAGCACTTTCATTATTTTCTGAATTAATTTTAAATATTTTAAATTTTTAATTGCTCTGTTATTCACATTTACCACGATGTAATTAAGAATAATTAATGTTTTGTTGTCATCTTCGATTTTCTTTTTGAAGTAATTAAAATAACATTTTTTTATTATTTATTAATAAGCGAATAAAACTTAGTACTTGGAACTTGGACCAATGGCAGCTTCTAATCTGTCACTAAATTTAAAAATATAAAAAATATATAGCAATTTCATTTAATATTCTTGTTTAAAATGTATTCCATTTTCACTTACATACAAGCATGCCATATATTTCATGCCTAGACAATTTATAAATATATTGCTCTTAACGTAAAATGTTATTTAAAAGTGGTGTGTTTACATCAATCTCATTCAGCATATCCCTTCCTCTCTACTTACTTATTCATACAACACCATTTTTCACATAGTTTATTATTTTACCTCATTCTAATTCTACTTAAACCAATAACAACAAGAATCAGCATAGCTTTCTTATTTCAACCTCCATATTTCTCTATTACAAATATTGTGTTTTGAATATTATTTGAAAATCTCCAAATATTTTAAGTGTATAAAAATTGAATTTGGGATCTCTTAAAGTTAGGGTCTATTTTGTTTAGGAAGTTTTGTCTATTATAATATTAGAGGTATCTCAATTTTCAATATTGCAATGAATGTTTATTATATTGATTATATATTTACTTCCACATTTCCATTTTCGTATGTTTATTATAATTGGACATTTCCCTGGTCGCAGACGAATTTTTTATTTAAGAAATCTGAGAAATGATTTAATTTTAATATACCATACCTAATACATTTTTATTACAGAAATCAAACATAAATAAAAAATTTGACATATTCCTATATTTTCGATATATATATATATATATATATATATATATATATATATATATATATATATATTTGTTTTGTGTATATATATTTTACATAACTCCGGTTTATTGAAAGTTACATTTTTCTCAAATTTTTAAAAGTAAAACATTCATGTGCAGCCAAGAAATTATCCAATTATTAATGAAAACTAGTAATTCAAATGGAAACGAACTATACTGAATGATTAACAAGAGATCGCAAGATCTATAGAATGTAATACAAAGTTTAATTCAACGAGAAAATTTATAACCAAAGATAGTAGGCAATTTATATTGATCATTATTAGGGTTTCCAAGTAAACAGGTTCCGGTTCTAAAGGACATTTTATGATGCTTAATATTTAAATCTCAAACAGGACGAACCTAACACAGAAAGCTAGTCACTTAAAGTCAGTGGCAGATTAAAGTATTTGGAGGTTCAAGTACATGAATGCAGAAATATAATATTTAATACGCATATTTAAAAAATATCAAACGAGTTATTTTTAAACTAGAATGTGATGTTATATTGAACAGTAAGATAGAACATGCAGTCACAGATTCAATTAATTTTAAACCAACTGCTCAAGCCAATTCTGGACTTACCTCCGCTTAAGATATACATATTATGTTGCCTAAACGCTAGTAGCATTAATGTGTAATTTTAATATTTGATGAAAATCAAATATCAAGCAAACCGGCCAAGTCGATATATTAAATACAGAAA
>JAWQRN010000655.1:0-27465 GCA_033557685.1 Sperchopsis tessellata | reverse complement strand
ATGTTGTTTCAAGAAATCTGAAAAAAATATATATGGGCGGGAATAGTGGGAGACAAAATTATCTACAGGTGTTACAACAAGAAATTATTATACAATATTATCTGGAGAAATGACGAATATTTAAATAATGTGGTACCAAACAAGTATACTTTGGTGTTGAGATAAAAAAAAACAGGAGTGTTTAGACCAGATTTGGAAGGACGGAGCTATTAGTTAACCGCCAGAATATCCAGATCGTTCTCCAAATATTTCGTTTTGTAGAGTTTTCAATAAAATATTTTATAAAAAAAACACGATAATTTAAATGCCTTTCCATACAGGAAGAATGTAGGACTACAACTGATAGAACGTTTGCTAATGTCATAAATCGCTTTTCAATATATTTGAATTATTACTGTAACTATAGTATAGACTTTTTTTTTATTTTTGGTCAAAGCTTAATTGTCTGTCACTGTTAAATGTGTGTTAGTTTTAAATATCATTGAGAGTTAGTTATTTTGTTAAAGTATAATCCTTTATTATTGTTAAATATATTTTTATTATTAAATTATTTGCGCGTTTATTTATTAATATGTATGCATGTTTCTTACACTGCCCTCTTTGCGGTAGTACACTCTTAAGATATCTGCCCAATCTTCAATTTATAGCTTTTGTAGTTCCTTTCGACTGAAAATCGTTCCATTATTTGAATTTATAACCCATTATTCTCATATCCTATGCAAAATTGAGATTCTTTCGAATTGCTGTGTGGATTTACCTTTTCGTATTAAAACATTTTACATTCACGTAGCAGTACAGAGACTCCATTAGAGGTTAAAAAGATTTGGTATTGATAAAGATGATGACATCGTGGATATACGTGGATATACTGGAAGTTTGGTATTATTAAGTATGTGGTCTTTTTGATGGTCGATTTAGATTACACATAACAGAAAAGCATGTTACCTTGTGGATCTCCCCAAACTTTTTTGAGATCTCCAAAATAGCCATGTTTGACAAAGGAACAGTTTAATAAAGATTTAGTTAAGAATATCCTATACACTTCTATGAAACAACCCTCATACTATAACAATAAAGTGTGTAAAACAAAAGTGAATTTTTAACGGTGCCGAATTTTGTATATTGTAAGTAAACAGGAGAATATCGTTTAGTTTTTTTAACTTGAGGCGAATAGCTACTTTATTTTTGACTAAAATGTGGATAATTACTCGCCTTAAAAATCTTTAGTGTCTTCATTATATGTACATTATTCAGCATAAGAGTATCATTTCTATAAATGTAAACAATGCAACCATCGAATATTAATCTGACCCTAGCCTCTGTATCCTATATAGAACAACGCAACTTGAATAAATAGATGTGCAAACTGCACAATGCTTAAAAGCATCAGTTTTAAAGCAGAACTATATAAACAGAAACATATTCTTATCAGTTTAATGGCTACCACTGTGAACACAATGAACACATTTTATCATGTGAAATAAAAGCACGGAGAATTAGTGAGTTAATTAATTCTACAAGAGGGTAACCGTTTAAGAGTTTAAATTATCTAGATCAAGTTCGGTGTTTAAAATTCTCTTTGTAACTCACTCTTCCTATGAAACCCGATATTTAATTAAACGCGCCTATTACCCGTCCCTGTAGCAGGGTAACCTTGAATAGATATTAGAAACATCTGCGTAAAATTTTATTTAACCCTATCAAATACTGCAGCCTTTAAGCGTTATAGGTACCTTTAAAGGTTATGCTAAATAAAGCGGCAGATTTCCTTTATAAATTTATTTTGCTAATGGCTTGATGGGTGCTTTAACACTAAGGTATATATTAAGGGAACCGTAGTAATAAGTATATTGACCTAATTTTGCAATCATTTTCTTTGGGGAAAATTAAAATCGATTTTTATTGAATGAATTAATTATTAGGTAACTTTTGGGGCTTTTGACTTCATATTTATAAGCTGCATGGGCCTATAAAATCTGTAAATTAGTTAGTCCATGTATTGGATGATAATTCTCTTGTCCACTATGACACTATTAAGAATAATGGTCAATCTGAGCAAATTATGAATATACACATGGGGATTTGTACTTCTAGTTTACTCAACGGTATAAGCTCATCTTCTTCTTTCATTCCTTAGTCTACATTCGTTCAACTTTGGACATAGGCATCCCTATTTATTTATTATACATTATTTGCTTACGTGTATTTCAGTTTTGAAGTGCTCTTCTCCAGGAGAACTTCACAACCATTTCTAAGCAGTTGCTCTAACTCATCACGAGTCTTCCACGACCGCACTTTTCAAGAAAACTGCTAAATGATAGTATTCAATTTATTGTCTTCGCTTTAATTAAAAAGTTTCATTCGAAAAATAAATTTGCAAGGACGAATATGTATTACACATAAAAGTTAAACTTTCACAGCATCTATCTAGATGTAATTGGAATTCCAGCTTTATTTACAGTTCTACTACATTTAAGTATATGTCATTACTATTATACATAGCTTCTAGTCATCAACTATTGAATAAAGGTATTCATTAACTTTCCGTACTTAATGTGCTCTACTGCTATTATCTAACAGATGGGCGTCACCTAGGTCCTGCCTCTCATAGTCTATAACCTAATCTCTACAGAACAATTTAAATGTGTCTTCCAGAAAAGTGACCATCTAATTTCCATTTTTAATGTTGAAGAATTTCAACAACATATCTGATTTCATTTTATAATCCATTCCTTAAACTAATAATATTGAGGGTTACATAATAAATGTAATAGACTTCCACTGTTATTACCTGTATGAATGTTGTTTCCGGATGGAAACCATGTAGAGGCTCTGATAAGTACTGACGTTTCTTCCACTGTCGCAAGGGACATTTTCAAGGCGAGTGATGTTACTTCAATGAATGAATTCACTGCACTCTTATATTTATACATATTCCTTTGAGTTGCTCTTCCTTGCGTACATTAAAACGGGTATGATATTTCTCAAATGTGTACATTTGGATATGTAGCTTTTCTTCTGAATATGATCTTTGTTTTTAAGTAATTAATCTTTGGAAAAATTGCTGTCTTTAGATCTTCCTGGGAATTAATCGGAGTGGATAGAAATATAACGATGTTATCAACAAATCTTAAGTTCTAAAAAAATTACTGTTTTTTATCTTTAACCTCTCAGACCACTTCTGATATCGATGATTCAAACTCAATTCTTACAGAAAGCTCTCTACTTTTCTCTGACCTGTGCCATCTTCCCTGCTTGTTCCAGAAATATTCCTCTATTCACCACAATCATATTTACGCTCTGCTGCCAAGAAACTCTATTTCACTTGACTTTGGTACTCTCCTAGGCAAATGACCTTCTCCCATCCCCATTGCATATCGTATACCACCGGGGCAGATGTTCTTTCAAAACTTTCTTCAATGGTTCAATTTACAATCTTCCTAGAATATCATCATTTTTAGCCTATGTCTACTTGTCACTCCAGCTACAAGTCTCAAATAACTTATCTTCACAGCCTGACAAAAATATTTGTCTCTCAGTACCAATGTTCACTAACGCATGCCCCAATAGAGACAAATACTGACCTAAATACTATCATTTATGTGTATCTATATACCTATCTATTATACAAGAAACCTTTGCTTAATGTGAATGACAGTCTTTCCATCGACTTAAATCAAGAACTTCTGATTCAGGTTTCTGTCCCGGCTAATATCCCTCTCAGATAATTAAAATAATCCACTTGATCCAGCACCAAATCACACAGACTTATATTTACTTATTCACGTTCCTTGATATCCCCATTGCATTATTCTCGGATTCACTGATATTCATGTCGGTACTTCCTTCCAATAATTTCAGTTATTTTGGAGGCCCCTTTCAGACTGTCAACCGTCACCATGTTTCTATAGCCCGTTATATATTTTATCTATCTATTTATATATTCTCAATCTATTTCTATTTTCCCAATTTCAACAGCTCCTTCATCATTATAAAAGCAGCAGTTGACTTAATTTACCCCCTTGTCTAACAACTTTAGTTGCTATAAATTTCTTGGAAACAGCTTTTATCACCCTAACATAATTTCTTATATTCCTATATAAACCCTTTAAAGCCTCCACTAGTTCTGAACCAACATTTCTCTCATCCAGGATATTCTGTAGTCTCTCTCTTAACATAAGTATACCTCTCTAAATCAACACTGCCCCTCATCATTGAAGTTTTATCAAGTTTACTTTGTAGCCTTCTTTCAAACATCCTCTGAAATTACATTTCAAGGTTGTCCAAAAATCTGATACTTTGGTAATTATAGCATTCCTTGTTTTCTCCCTTCTTATAGATAGGGACAATTAGTCTAAACTTCCAGTATAATGGCACTTTTCTCTCCTTCCAGTCTAATGACACTTTTCTCTTCTTCCATAAACTTTTGTTTTTTGAGATTGTCCCAAAATGTCCTACTTCTTTACGCAACTTTAGTTTCTTCAGCACAACCATGATATTGTCGAATTTAAGAAGTCCAATAAATAGAATATTTATAAGGTAGTATTAATAAATAAACGCTTAAACGAGTGGAAGCCTGAAGATAGTCAGTGAGCATTATTCGTTTTATTATATCAGAGTGTGTATAAATAGTATTGAATGACATACAAAGGTATACAACCATAAGTTAAGAATTATATAGAAATATCTCTGTTGATAGGCAGAAAGATGTGTTGACACCATTCATTTACCTGATGTGAGTAATTATTTAGTTAGTAATCGTTCATTGTGAAAACGCACTAGTGATATAGACATGGATATTATTAGCATGTACATTCTCTTATTCAGTATAACTTTCAGAGGCTCTTAAGCTCTACCAGTATGCTCAAAAAGAAGACATATGCGTAAAATGGTAGAGATGTCAGGCACATGATGAAAGCACCGAGGTTGATACTAAACTTTTAATAACATCGAATAATTTTGTTAAATAAAGATGAATGGCGTAGGTACAAACGGAATTAACGAAGGTAGTATAATTCGGTAAGTTAAAAAAAATAGTAACAGAGGTTCAAGCTATAATAGCATTCAAGGGAACTTATGGAGATAATCCGATAAATTTCTCAAAATTCTACCGGAACAAGAATGTCGAACCTCTAGTTCGGTAGGTATAAAAAGGTCGATCGTAACAAAACCAAAACATGAAAAGAGGTATCGGCCTATCCAATAAAATATTTCGAATATAAGAAAAATAGAGTGCACTTTCATATATTGCAATTCATCAATGAAAATTCGGAACATATTATATTTTGGAGAGCTGCCGTGATATCGATAAAAACATGGAGTTTGGATGGTCTCCATCTTGCTTATAAGAAAACATACGTTTAATTAAAATATAAAAATTCGGAAGTTTAGAATCAAAATGATTATAGACTCTGTGAAAATTATCAGTGAAATAGAGGCTTCATAGAATATAATATTATTGATACTGGATACTTCCAAAAAATGAACACCAATTAACGAGATTAGTGGCCTGCCAGATACTCTACGCGGTTTCCACCGTGAAAAACGTACATTTATGTAAATAATAACCGTGGAAATCTATTATATTTAATTTGAATATGTTGTTTCCAAGGGCGTTTAGTTAGTGCCCGCCATTCAAATTAGTACTGCTAAAGCGTAAATAATAATTATAAAGTGTCAAGTAACTAAGTAATTAGTATAGTGAACGTAGGTGGGAGGAGTGACAGTTAGACAATTTAATAAAATTTTAAATTTGTGTTAATGTTTATTCACTAATTTTGAGAGCAGAAAACAAAACAATGAAGGTTGAATGAATTCCCAACTGAGCCTCGCTTAATTGTACAAAAATTCAATAAGCGTCACTTAAAGGAAAGTGTTATATATCAGTATAATAGTTATAAACATAATTTGAAAAATAAGTTATGGGGTCTCGATAATTTTTTGAATATTTGTAAAAGCAATTGTTACATATATTTGGAGGTAAAATTTGTTAGAGAAGTAATAAGTAATTGGGAATCAACAATGTGAGAAAAACTGCGTGAATTTGCTTACTGTAGTTGCAATATTTAGTAATGTTAATGATTTATGTAGTAGTAATTTTATTACAATAGGTATACCTATTATATATGGGTACAATTGTTTGAAGATTTAGATCTTCATAATCAGATATACATATATATATATATATATATATATTAATAATCAGATATATATATATATATATATATATATATATATATATATATATATATATATATATACATGGTTCTTTCAAATTGTCATTGGAAATATATTTATAAATAATTGATTTTGAATAAAAAAAATATTACGGATTTGTCGTACAACAAATCAAGGCGTAAGAAACTGTTTTAAATGCACTGAATACGCGTGGCTGGTTCGATATACGATCACACACAAACTAAGTTTAGAAGTTAAAGGATGGATGGGGAGTATGCCGACCTTATTGCTCCGACTTGATTTTCTGTTGGGGCCATTACAGATGAGAGATCGTGAGCCCGAAGCAAAGAGCGAATACTCTGAGCGGCTAAATTATGTTATTATAAAGCGTTCACATAACACAATGTAAAGTAAATCGTTCTTTCTAACGATCCTTCCTCTGTAATTGGCCTGGGCACATTAAAATTTGTTTAGAAAAAGTTTATTATTTATTAAATAATATTAAACAGAAATATAATTTTATTTGGAAAATTCAACTGATTGATGATTTAATTTGGTTGTTTAAATTTGAAATGGTACTGTTATTTACTGATAGGAAAATTTCAAAGTTTTTGAAAGTAAATGGAGAAGTTTATTATATGTATCACGATTGTAATAAAGTTTGAAATTATTTGTGCATAGCAAAGTTTGAATTTGTATCATGTCTCCTAATACTTATCTTATGCTCAGTTATTCCAGATCAGAAAGATTTACACTTTTATCTATACAAGTACGACAAGATAAAAAAATTACTCAACTTTCACTTGATAACATTAAAGTGTCTTTCTTATAAACATATTTGAATATGCTATTGTAAAAATATCTTCCTAATAAATTTGTACAAATATGGCTGAAGTTTTTTTAAAAATGGGTATGTATAAATGGTATTTGGGGAGTAAAACAATAATATTGATTCATAGGATTTTCAAACTTATCGATAAAACTTTAAATAATCATGATCAACGTAAACCTAAAATCGAATCAGCAACAATTTTAGACAATGAAGAAATATAAATCTCACCTTCAGGTGTTCTCAAAATTTTTAGAAACTTTAGCACATTTTATTCAAATATTTTTAATACATTGCATCTTAGGTGATAATGATACGTCGAAAAAATCCCTTGTTAACAAAATTACTCATTTGGAGAGATGAGGCTAGTTTAATAGAAGTTATATGCTTAACAGACATAATGAACACTATTGGGAAATTGCTAGTCCCCGATGTCGATGTCTCTCTCACATAAATTTAATAATTAGATTGGAATACCTTTAACTTGATGAATAGGAAATAATAGGTCTATAGCTTAGAACCACGCTTTCCAGATTTTAATATATTGGAATTGTCTTTGAGAATACTTCTGGTATAAATGTATGGAAATCAATTTGCCTTGGAGAAAAAATATAATATCTCTCTAGAAGCAACATAAGATCAATGTACCATTTATAAAAAAAACATGCTATTTATCGTCCTCCAGACTTCCTTTTATTATATATTATAAATCAATGTTAATACGCCAATGTTAAAAGAATCTTACCATAGCTTTCCACCTATTTCCTACTATTTAAACATTAAAATGTGTTTGTTATTTTAACTGGAAATATATTTTCTGAAAATAAACCGTTATTGAAAAGAATATTAAATAAATTCGGTGCAAGCGAAAATTTAATTTTAAGCACAGCACAAGCGGAAACAGGAAAAGTTAAGTTCGTTCATTTATCAATATTACAAACACATTTATTCGGGCGCGGCTTATATCGAAAAGAATCAGTTATGTAAAAAGCTTATTTTCCTCACGCATAACGTTGGTCAGTGAAGAATGGGGCCAGGGAAGCCACGCGTAAAAAAATCAAACCTCTCTTTTTTACTACAATTACTAATCCTTTCTCTCGTGGCAAGGATTTTGTTGCCGTATTCAGCAGAAACTGTCGCCTACGAGAGGGGCGACGTGCGGTTTCTGGTCGATTCCCCTAGTTCTACGTTGATTGAACATAGCCATCAATGCTGGGGTATACCGCATCGGAGACGCCTACTGGATTTTTCGCCTCGGATCGGAGATCCTAAATAAATAGGCAAGGAAATGACCAAAGTTGCTAACTACACTTTAAATTGGAAAAATATCTGGGGTATTTTTTCGGTTTAAATTAACTTTTCTTTGGTAAGTTTAAAATAAAGAAAGTACGGAGTTATTTGAACAAAATTAATTAAAGAATTCTAGACTATGTTGCCTTTTACTTAAAAAGGGCTATTCAGAGAGAAAAACATAACATATTAATTGCATTGAAAATTTACATTAAAGCGATGACTAAAGAATCAATCACATTTAATGCTGATATGCTGCTAAAGCAGAAAATAATCATACACTAAGGAACATAAAAGTAGTTGTTAAATTCTTTCCTAAAAATTATCATTAAATTCCAACTAATGAATTAGTTCTAAAGTGATACACTTGCAGTAAAGGAAGTAATTTAATTCGAATTTATCATCGGGATATTATGTCCCAACAGACATCTTATCTGGGATCTATCGTCCCAACAAACATTGTAATTGGGAACTATTGTCCAACTAGACCAGAAAAAAAGACCTCAGTAAATTCAGCATTATGTATTTCAAATGGAACATTATTTATTACAATTTACAAATGATATACAGTGAAGCAATTATTACATAAGGAGATGTTGCGTGAGGTACAAATAGTTTTGGTGCACTTTTCAATGATACTTTGAGTTTAGTAAGTACATCACCTTCTGGCTTCTTGCATAATTGGCATGTAATCGCTAATATTCAGGATATTTCTTGCCCTTTTGCTCGGTCTCCCTGAAGATGGTCTTCTTTTCACGTAAGCATTTTTCCCCAACTCTATCAAATCTTCTGCTAAAGGGACTAAAGTATCCAGGAATGATGCTTTTTTATGTACGTTGTTATATTTAATAGTGACATTTACTGTAGCCATCATCAGTACCTTACAGAAAACTTTTCTCCACCACCCACAATTTCGATCAAAAGTCTACATCTCCCACATATTTAGTGAAAAATGCAAACATTTCTGGGTAAGGGAAATACAAATTGTCACCATCTTTGTGTTATTTATTCCGTTGTCATATCCTACCCACTGCAATTGCTAATATCGGCGATATCCTTGATGTCTTGGCACCTTGTGACTTTTTCTAGAATTGAAATATCTCCTCTCCTCGCTCTGATTTGTCTTCAAACTTAGGTAAATTTTTCCGGTTTTTATGCACATCCCTACTCCTGCATATGGCAACGTCTCCATAAGTTTGGTGGATGTAAAAAATCTGTCGAAACATAAGGCAACCATTATGGTGGAAGCCAATTTTTCTACCACCCTTTCGCCCAGAGTTTTACCAATTGGTTGGGCTTCCTTTCCACTGTATACATTTGGATCCTACATACATCCCGTTTCGAAATCGCTTCTAACCCAAAGTTTTATCACTCATTTTATGGCTTTCATTGGTTAGTACTGTTTCATTACAACTCTGTATTTGAATTTGGCTATTGATTCGTCAATGGCTTGGGAAACGGAATCTTGGCTAGCTTTGTTTGAATGTTTTTCTAGAAATTTGAGATTTATCCAGATGGTTAAAATATAGTTTTGCCAAAAGAAGTTTACGTCTATCTCTAGAAATAGTATTCTTTATGATGGATTTTCTCATCGATGGATGTGAAGACCAATAACAGTTAAAATTTTGCAACATATTATAACTTCACAAACACACACCCTTTAACTATCATAAATTCACTCGTATTAGTAATCTGTCTCAACTTTTTTTCATATTTAAGTATTTTTAAGCGTTCGTTGGTACACTCTGCTATAACAATAAACAAGAATTTGGGAAATAGTCTTCTAAAATGTCTAATTCTGAGGACTTATAATTTATATCTCTTAGTAAGATGGTTGTGTCTTTACTCAATGGCAGCTTCATATTAGTTTTTGTGTCGACCAGAATGTTCCATTTGACGTTATTTCATTTGCCGCTGAGGGATGGTTCTCATAATTTTCTACTTTCTCTATTTCATCTGCACTCGAATTCTCCTACGATAAACACTGTCCGTAATCATTAGAATAGTCTGAAATGCTAAGATTTAAGTTTTCCGCAATTTCTTATAGTTGAGAATGACTCAGGTCCACAGTATATCAAATCAAAATACGAAGGTCTTCGTTAGAGTCTAATGAATGTTGTGTTTAGTTTTTAAATATAAAAATGGCCATTGAAATTCTATACGTTAATAAGTTCTACAAATGAAAGAAGCTACGTAGAAGTCCAATACTACTGTATATTTGTTTGCTAAGGGGTGTAGACTCTGTGTAATTAGGAGCTACACATATGTCATCATGTGCACACACAACTCAAACTCGCTCGGAAGATTCCATTTTTAAGCTAAGCTTAGGAGTGTATTATGATATTTCTTTTCTTAGTTTTCTCTGTAAACAAAACAAAATAACAACAATATTTCAGTATGGGCATGCTCTGTTCTTAATTATAATCATATTGATTTTATTGACAAGGATATATGTACATACAAAATATTAGAAAGTAGAAAACATAATTTATGTACTCAAAGAAAAAGTAATCTTAATTCACATACATTCTTATTAACCAGGTTCGTGTTCAACTCTAACAAACAGGTTTGATAGATTTGCTCTTCTACACGAACCTGCCAGTATTTTGCTAACAAAAGCTTCGGAATAACAAATAACTAATAAAACATACTAATAAAAAAATAATATTTTCAAAAAATCAAAAACAGTATCCCTCACCAACAAATATTCACACAACTCATATTGAATATGCACAAGAGCTAAAAATTGACATCTCGCGCTAGTCACTCCCGATATAGGATAATCCCTCGGATATGCCTTCGGAAAGCATTAACAACAAAATTTATAAAACCCAATGATTGTCCGTTATACAACTTCCAAGAAATATATGTAAAGAAGAGTCATAATATGGATTCACGGTAACTTTGAACAGCCAAACTCTTCCGAAAAGTGACCTTCTCTAGAAAATAAGGTGACATTCCAAACCTGATCAATCTATGGATAAAACAAGTAACATGCAGCAATCTCCTCTCCCGAATATTAGAGTATCCCATATCCGATATAACGGGCAAAAGTCTCTGGTGACGTGACAAACCGCGCACAAAAGTGTTGAATCATTTGGATTCTCTGGCACTGAAAAGAAAGGTTATACACCGCATTGAAATAATTTTGTTGCACCCAAAACACAGATGATTCAAATCAGCCACCTCATATCCGCAACCAAATGCTGGAGATGAGATTGTGTTAACTTTGTGCAAATGTGCTGGAAATCGGAGCCATCAACAGTTTTAGAGCCGTACGTATATATAATAGTCGTACCCGGGACTCCA
Organism: Sperchopsis tessellata; assembly: GCA_033557685.1. Classification (NCBI taxonomy): domain Eukaryota; kingdom Metazoa; phylum Arthropoda; class Insecta; order Coleoptera; family Hydrophilidae; genus Sperchopsis; species Sperchopsis tessellata. The sequence goes on along the minus strand of JAWQRN010000655.1, from coordinate 15,860 downwards.
GAGAGCATATGCTCTTCTAACTATAGCGGAGACATGATTTCCAATGCGAAGATTCACAACCAAAACCACGCCCAAACTCTGAAAATGGCAAAACAATATCAACTAACCTCATCACCAACCATTCCCCAACCAATTCAATAAACTTCTTTCCACCAAACAATAGCAATGCTGACTTCGCGAGGTTCATAAGCATTGCGTGGGCATGGGCCCTATCAAGTAAATAAACCAAGTCGAGGTTATGATTCCGCTTTGCAGACTTCCAGTATGCATATAGATGAGAACTGCAAAGTTATATGCCCCGGAAATTGTTGCTTGTATAGGCAGTAAGAAGCAGAGGATCCCAGAGTGAACTCTGTTGTACTACAGGTCGTATACGTAAGATATTAGATACACTATCCTACGTGTATCACTTTGATTTTCCTTCAAAATAACTTTTAAAAAATCCACTGTAACTGGTAAAAGTCCAACATATCTCAAGATGGAAATGAGAAGCGCCGGATTCACGTGGTCAACTGCTCTAGAATTGATCATAATTTGAGCAGTAAGTTGGTATCTATCACAAACAACACGTTCTAGTATTTTAGATAAGACAGGTAGGATGCTAGTAAGTCTTAAATCCTTAAAACCTGTTGGTTCGCTACAGCTATATACTGAAACCACCTCGGCCATCCTTCACGAAGCAGGAAAAACACAATTCTTCAAACAAAAGTTGATGACTTGAGTCAGGCACGACAGCAAAACCAAATAAGGCAGATGCCACATATGCCATTCAAGCCCAATAAATTTGTCTTAATCAGTCCCACATAACGAGATATCTCGAAATATGGGTAACTTTGCAGATAACAAAATTCTTGATATTCTACCATGAATTTCAAAGTATCACTTGTCAAATCCATTCCAAAATCATTTGTTTTAGACATATCTGCGTGCAGTATCTTTAGAAATTAAGGTAAATGTGAGGAACCTTTCGTCGGATGAACGTTCGTCATCTTTATCATTTGAAAATCGACCAGTGACTCTAGATTTCGAATCTTCGGCAACAAATTTTTATCCTTGAGTTTGGTTTACCAGAGTTTTGCTGACCTAGCTGGTGGTAAATAGTATCTTGATTCCTGCACTAAACTAATTAGTTTCAACTACATACATTTAGAATAACGGTTGAGTTACCTGTTACTGATCGATTTTTTGGGTTGTAGATGCATGACCAATTGGTATGGACCCCTTAAATAAAATGTATTACGACACCCTCTGCTGCATTGCTATTAAATTCGTTATCAGTAAATTCGATCCTATATCTGTTAGTAAGATTTATTGTACATTTGTTGAGAAAACTCACAAGGCAGTATTAATGTAATTATAATAAATAAACATTTTGCTTTAATTTAATGGTCTTGAGTCAAACCGCAATGTTGCTATGGATCTTTATTCTTCAAACACACACAGAATATTGACACTAACAATTAAGACAATTTTTGAAGTCGTAGCGTTGATTCACATGCATAATGTGAAAGTATGTTACAAAATGATGGCAATCCTGACCATCATTATTAATAGGCATGGTAACTTCCCGTAAACTACAAATAAAAAAACATCACTCCCAAAACAAGTAACATGTTAAACTTGTAGACTAATGTATAAAGTAACGCAACAGAAAGGGCAAACCACATTTTTACCGGATTTGGAGAAAAGACAGTTTTGAGAGATATGGTTTAAAAAAGTACTGCATGGGATGAATCCTTAGAAGACGAAGCTAGATCAGGAAGACTATCAAATATAAATATCTACGAATCAGAGACAAACAAATTTTACTTTAACGTATCAACTGCTTGTACAAATGTTCAAAGTAAGTGACGAAATAATAAGGAATCATTTGCATAAAATAGGAAAGATGTGGAAATTAAGAAAATGAATAACACACGATCCAACTTTCAATATAATATTACTAAAATCGCAAAACTTTTTGGATCAAAATGGATTATGTATTCCATCTATAAAGGCGCACACCACTGGCTATTACTAATTATCCTATGCCACAAGGCCCTAAGGGAAAATTGATGAAAAATGAATACCTACAAGTTATTCAAGCTTTTTCAGCAAATATTTATAGTGAACAACTGCAATGAGTGAACAATGCATTGCAACAAAAACAACCAGCACTGGTAAATAGTCAAAAAGTTTTATTTTTGCAAGTCTCGGCTACACGTCGCAGTAACTACCAGATATAAAATAATAAATTTAGGGTGGGAGATACTCTCCCAACCCCGAATTTCCTAGATATATATCCATCGGTTTGTCGCTTATTTTCGTCTGCATGGTAAACGCTTTAAAGATGAAACAGCTTTAAAAGCGGAAGTGTCTAAATGTGTTGAAAATAAAATTAATCAATTTTATAATAATGCAATTTATAAATTATCTTCTAACTAGGACAGGATAGTTCAATGTGAAGGTGGATATTTTGTCGAATAAGGTTATTTTCAGTAACAAAATGTAAGTGTTTTTATTTCAATCTCAAAAACGATAGAACTTACTCGTACTTCGTTACCTGACAACAAGACAGCGGTATATTTTATGCAGCATACTGCTTAATCTGTACTAAGAAGCGATGGTCCAGAAAGCTCTAAGCGAAGCAAGAATTAGAGTTATAGTAAATGGTCAGCCAATTAATAACTTGCGGTATGCGGATTATACTGTCATCATATCAGATACTCTGAATGATCTACAGTGAACAGTGAAAAAAAAAAATAAGGGATGTTAGTCTTAGAATGTCAAATTAAAAAGACAAAGTACGTGGTAATATATAACCACGAGCCCGAAATTAATAGTTATACACAGACAACAAGCACATTGAAAAAAGAGTACAGATTTCCTGGCACTTTGATATTTAATAATATCGACCAAGTATCCGAAACCAAAACCCGAATTTAAACAGCTTGAATTACATGCCTCAAAATACGATCAGCAAGTTTGAAGATTAATTTTGCGTACCAAAATATTGCGATGTTAATTGTTTTTCATTTTATTCTATGAAATGGAAGCATGGATATCATAACATGTGAACATGAAACAACTTAAGGTCTTTCTAGTATGGTGTATGTGTATCCACATTATAGATATCCTGGACCGCCAGAGTATCAAATAGTAAGATCCTAGAACGTATGAACAAACAACTAGAAATTATCCACATAGTAAAATAAACTGAATATTCGGGTCACATAACAACCGGAGCAAAATAAAAATTTATCCAGGTCATAATGCAACTAGACATTAGGCAGACGTAGCATCGGAAGGTGTAAAACGCAAAAAGGTATACTAATACAATCATGATATAGTAGAAATGATGTGAAGACCTATTTTGCACGTGCTGATATTTAGATATTTTAAGAACTGATTTCTTAAAAATAATCCTCATCGAAATGAAGAATTAATAACAAAAGTAAAGTATATTAGAAGTCTATTCACCAAAGATATTAGGAACATGAGAAACATAAATCATTTGAGAGGAGTGTAAAATAACTTCATGAAACAAAATTATATGTAAAAACAGAGCAGAATGTGTAAAAATGTGGCCATATCGCATGAAATATGGTCCCGTTAACTTATTTATGTATAATGTAAAATAACCTGCAGAATTTATATATTTTTCAAATATTTAGAAATTGTATATTTTTCATTCCAAAAACCATATATTTTTCTTTTATTAACCAAAAACATTCACTTTAAAGGAAACACCAACCCTCATAAATTATCAGCATGAAAACAAAACAATACAGTAAAGATATGGAAATGAAATTAAACCTTGTCCTCTCGGAGGAAAGAAAAAGGATATCCCGAGCATCTTGCCGGATAGAAGAGCCGATAACTTAATACAAAAGGAGGAACAAAACTCTATCAAAAAGTATCGAATTACGGGCACGATAACATCAAAAAATAGAATTTCAATTTAGCGGTAAGGGAGTGAAAGTGAATCGCATAACCTCAATTTGTACGAGATGTCGACGCTGGGAAACCATTATCATGACCTGAGTGGAGAGGCTCCCGAAGTGTACATTCGCTTTAAATAGAGGTAAATAACTGAAAAGTCGACGTTTCTACGCATGAGACACGATAAAAGAAATGGTGCTTCGTGCATAGAATGACTATTACTCAACCTTTTCGATACACTGCCCCCTGACGGCAACTATATAAAACGCATAAAGTGTCGGATGCCAACCAGCAGCTTGGGCCTCTCTCTGATCAATATTGGGCATAAAAAATAAAGCTCCCCCCTATGTTTTACACATTCTGGTTCCTTTATAAAATTTGTAGAATCAAGAACTCAGCTCTCTTTGTGTGCCTAGCAAAAGGAGGAAGCTTTTCTGAAGCGTTCATATTTTATGGTTATGTTTGCTATAATGTCCCTTTGAAACGTCAGGTATTAAATTTGAGGAATGATAAGAGTTTCTGAATCTTTATGCCAGTGATAGTGCTTTGATACATTTGAAAATTTTGAGGTACTTTTTTAAATTATTTACCAAAAGCTGGGGAGAATAATGTGTAAGTTATGTAATGTTCCAACACAATGAAGATAAATGTATTAAAAAGTATCCACCATATAATTTCCGACAAAGTTATAATTATAATCTAGTATGATCTGTACGTAAACTTCTAAGGCCACATTTGAAATCTTCAGGTTTTCCAGAAAACATGAAAATATAATCTAGTAAGACTTATTTACATCCACAACATACCAAACATTGTATATTCATAGATAACCTAAGTATAGTTAATCAAATTTTTATTCGAATTAATTGGATGTCCCCTTTACTTATATAAAAAGGTGGGTCTGGATAGATTAATTATATTCGAATATGTACTTCATCTTTCACGCATGTGTGCTTTTCTGGTTTCACGAAAATGAAGACTGTAGCTACCTTTTTAACTCAGAAGTTCTGTCATGACAAAATAAGCTACCTACATATTACTCTTGGTATTATTTAGCTTTCTTTGTAAAATGAAGTTGGATAAAACTGCATATTCAGCGGGTCCACTTATACGCTCATTCGAATTGCTCTTTCAAACATGTATCCTCTTTTAGCCCTGCTAGTTATGGGGCCGTTCACTAGCCTTGGGCGGCAAACAAAAATTATTTGATCTTTTATTAAAAACTATAGAACTTACACCCAAAAACAAATGTTGGTTATGTGTGTAGTAAATCTCAAGAGCATGCCTGGAGTGGTGAAGCGACGGATTATTATAAAAAAAATAAGTTGAAATTTTGGATTTCTACTGAAACAAACAAACAGCCTTACGGTTTTATGCTAATTCAGCAAACAAAACAATAATGTTAAGTCCAGCAAATTGATTATATAGACGTGAAAATTAACAGAGGTCTTTAAGTTTCGTGGATAATATAGACTTGCATGATGCGAAGGCTCTATTATACTAGCTTATCAAAATATAATCGTCAACTCATGGTGTTTAACGGACTCGTTGGTAAAGATTCTTATCGTAAAAAGCTTGCTTTATTGTATAGTTAGAGTAGCAGTTCCGAGGGTATTTTAGAGTAATTGGACAAGTAATTGCAGTTTAAAATGATTTAGAAAATACCAAAAGGTTTACAATATTCCAATCCAATAAAACATCATATAACTTAGCTAACATACAAACATATTTTAGTGACGTGTATTTCAGATAAATTAATAAGTAGCCCATGAAATATATTTTATATAAAATATGGTCAGAATATAATTTGAAAATAAATGAAGAATAGACCATGGAAGATTTCTAGCAAAACTTCTCCGTTAGCTAATATCTATTCCTCTTTCCATACTCCTCAATACTCCTCTATTTTAAAATGTAGCTGCCAAAATGCATTGACATTGAGATCAATGATCTATCGAGCTAACTTCTGTCAAAAAGCATATGGGATGTTTAGTGAGATAAGCATGTATGGTCTGACGTCCACCCATCGCATACATTAATACCAAAGAACCGACACCAAAATTATTTTTTACTTGAGTAAATAGTGTATTAATTTCTACCTGGATATCCTTGATAATACTCTCTAGCACATAAGTATTAACATGCATAAATTAAATGTCAAAGAGCTGAAAATACAATAAAATAATTATTGATTGCTAATGATATATAAATTAAGCAGAACTATTATGTAAATTATTTAAGGAACTTGTAAATATGTTTTCTGTCTTTAATGTTGAAATTTAAATAAGAAATAGTTTATTAAAAATTTTCATCGTTGTAGAATAAATAATTTAATAGATAGCATCGTATCTATATCTGAGAGCGTAAACAACTCTGTAAGTTTTAAATTTCGACTAACAAACTATCGTCTCTATGCACGCTGTTTTACAGGGCCGAAGAAGGAACGAAGCAATGCGCGTTCTAACAGAGGCACCCACGTGATCATTGCACTAGACAATAAAAGATAAATAAAACGTTGTAAAAAGACACTTTTAACTTAATTATTAAATATGCTGAATCGTTACACTACTTGTCGTGCTTCATTAGAATTTCTTCTATGATAAATCAAGCTGCTCCTAAGATATATAGGTCGGCAACAGTTAGTCTACTTTTGCTCACAAAGTATGACTACCATGATTTCCGCAACAATAAAGATCGTGTAATTTATTTCTAAACAATAAACACTATCTGAGAAGAGTTGCCCATACGAAAACTTTCATTTAGTAGTCTAGATTTGACATCTGCTTAATACAGTTACAAGATAACATGAATACGAAGAACAGAACGCATTTAAAGAAGCACCCTTAGCGAAAAAGTCAGAGCAAGGCTCCTAATTGAGAAGTTAAATGTTAAATACATCACGTAAGGACATATTTACTAGTAAATAAATAAATTATATCTTAAGATCTTGACCTCATTACTTATTAGAAATAAATACTAGCGGCAGGCACATTAGACGTGTGGCCAAATATTGATCTTTATCAAATATAAACTTTTCCTTCGGCCAAATTTCAAAAATAAAATTAAATTAGAATAAGACCATTGATACCAAAGGAAAAAAGCTTAACCACTAAACTTTTTGACCTACGCAATCGAATACCTCACTAAGAATTTAATGGGCACTACAACAAAATCTAGGATGGTAATTTTGGCAAATATAATTATATATTATCTCTTCAAAATAGACTACTTTAGCAAAGAAAAACAAAAGGTAATGGGTCTGCAGTTATCAACTGACAGTTTTTCTACCTAATTAAGTAAAAGAATAACAAAGGCAACCTATAAATAATACAGTAAACGCCTGTTCTAAGTAAACAGTTAAGAAAATAGATAAGTAGTAAGGTGTTTATTTATGACCATTCGCGAACACCAATAGAAACATTAATGAAATAATATTGTGTGTATTTTGTGTGCACAGGTAAATATACATTATACCATAGTTTGCCAACTAGCTATTATAACAAATAAACCTTAGTAGCAAATTAAGTGTATCGCAATTATACGATTATATTTAAGCTATAGTCAAAATAATTTCGGTTTTGTTACACAATTTCAAACACACCCATTACAATGCGACCATCACTATGGATGTTTACTATAGTCGCAATCTAATTACTGTCAAATAGTCAATTTAAACAAAACGTAATAATATATTCTAAATCTGATAAACACTAACGACGTCCATAGCCATAGCCGTCGCGTGAATATAAGTTCAATACAAATTTGATCTTAATTTTATATGTGCACTAATGGCACTTAAATTAAATTGAAACCATTCAAGTAATGAATACATGAGGCCGTAAAAATAAATCGTAATCACTTATTCGTAATGCTGCTTTTAATACAGTCTATAAATGTAAATATTCAAAGGTTTAAAAGAATTTTGTTTTTTCACATAACAACTTTTTAATTATGTTTCTGTTTTCTTATATTACTCTAAAATCGAAGGTATAATTCTACTCAGATTTGCCTAATCCATGGATGGTGAGTAATTTTTCGAGTTTATAATTACACATTATTATCGCTAAAAAATAGAATAAAACAAAAAAATCTAGAATAATTTTAAATTATCACACAACTTACTGTTATAGTATCCACATGTTTCATATGATTCACTAATATACAGATATGCTTAGGTTTTTAACTATTTTCTACGTTTGTACACAACTTGTTGCAGTTAAACAACATTATGTTTCTTTTTTCCTCCAAAGTACATACTTGAACAAGTTTTTGGTTATATCAAAAATAAGAGTTAGAAATTTAACTACTATTCAAATATTAATTGGAAGTGAATTGTAGAGAACCAAGGTATGTACTTACATACAAGGTAACTTGTTTTCGGGTCATAGAAATGAAAATAAATATATTCTGTAATTCTGTATGTACACTTGCAGGTATACAATAGATATCTTTAGGTTATCCGGGGTATAAACATGTAAGACAAGTAACTTCTAAAAGTGCTAACTGTGGGTGTTGGAACAGCTTTAAAAACTGCTAAGTATAGACTAATATGTAGCTCTCCGAAAATCTAGATATAAAATAATGAATTCTGAACGGCAGGACTAATTCTGTTAGTTTGTCAGTAATCAGTAATAGTATCATTAGCAAGATCTTCTTCAACCATTGAAAACATATCTGGTAGAGTGGCTGAAGGTGCTCCAGCCACGATTGGAAACAAGGAAGAACTAAGAAAACTAATATAATACGATGCAAAAAGATTTATGAAGTATCATTGCATCACACATGAAGAAAATATGTTTGGAGAGAGATTTTGTTGCTTCCTTGTTTTTTGTTTTTAAAATAACATATTTGTGGAGAGACTTTAAAAATGGACAAAATTATTAACATCGTCATTGTAACAATAAATTACATAAGATCAAATGGATTAAATCACTGCCAATTTCCGAATACTTTGGAGGTGGTTGAGTCGTGGTAAAATATTTAAACGTTTCTATGATTTGAGAAATAAATTAAAGTATTTTATAGACTCAAAAGAAAATCTGCGTCGAAATTTCAAAATGGGCAATGGTTGATTGATTTAGCATGTTTAGTGGATATCACTGCTCATTTAAATGAACTGAACTTGCACCTCCAAGGTGAAAATCAACTAATAAATTTTATGTTTCAAACAGTGACGACATTCAAAGTTAATTTGAAGTTGTGGCAATATCAGATTAAAGGAAATTAATTTACTGTAAAACATGCGACCTTGATTTATGTTTTGTCACAACATTTTGGGAATAGCTTTCAGAAAACCCCAACTGCATTTCAATAGATTCTTCTCTCTATTTACCTGCAAATTTGCAATAATTATTTAAGTCTTTCTAGGATTTTCATAACTTGTTGCTGCCTAAAGAAACATAAGTGGCACTTCACGAACAAGCTTAGTTCATGACGTCTCTCTTTGGGAATACTTATATTTGTCAACAATTATTTACCTGTATGAATCATACACAATGTAAACTGAGAAAATAATTTTTATGAGATGATCGTGTTGAAAATAATCTTCGTATTACTACTACTTCTATCAAACAAGTTCACCTTCATATTTTTTTGTTTAAAAGTAAACGCTGTTTTATTATGATCATTGGTAATATGGGTTACATTATAGACATAAATAAAACTAAACTCTACATTCGGCTTTGGACAAATATTTGTTGGGCGATGATCGAAAAGGTTGAACCCGTATCTCTAAATAATATATTGTAACCGTGGACTCGCTGACTGCATCGACTGCTGTAATCCATAGGGAACCAAATGCGCATTTTAGATTTTTTAATATTTAATGGAGGACTTTCAATTCGATTGGTATAATAGTAGTATAATAAGTTATTTCTACCTTAAAATGTTTTCTCTTTGTAGTTTTTCTGAATATTAAATTTAAATATATGATTGGATTATTTCATTTTGATGCATATATACAAAATATTAGAACAATTTACCACAGTACTGGGGTTTTAGCTATCAGACCAATGGCAATATTTTCCATTTTTGTATTCCTTCTTCCAATGGAACATATTTAAATATGATATAATTATTTAAAATTTGCGTTAATACGGCAAAATAAAAATTAGAATCTATATAGATTAATAATAATGTAATGTATAAGTAACTTGACAAACATTGGAAAAATAACTACTGCTTTGGTAGCTACTGTTTGAGAAAATTAACCTTTGACTACTCGCGCATTATTTGTTTTTAAATAACTATTCCTGCGGTGTATTTTTTACTCGTAATAAACATCAAACAACTAAATCTTAATAATCGTGTAGCAAGAATGGTTTTTGGTTCACAAAAATTCAAACAAAAAATGTTGTGATGAACGTTTTCGAAGATATTTAATTTTCATCATCAGATCCTGAGTCTGAAAATTAACATACATCAGACAAACTATACAGAATATAACAAGAATGCAGACTTACATGTAACATCACAACGATATAGACACATAATAAATTAATACAACATGAAAACGAAAACTTACCAATACGATAGACAAAAATTCTTTTTTAACAAAAATTACTTGCAAGCAAAATGGGGACAAAACAAATCGGATCAATAAATAAAACAATATCAAGTTAAATTTATAAAAAAACAAATAACGTATAGAACAAAATAGTGCAACAAATAAACAAACAAATGAAATGTCCAAAAGACAAACAAAAGACCAAACAAAATGAAAAGGCAAAACATCTGGCTCATAACGTCAGGTCAAAGAAACAGAACAAAACCGTCTTCAAGTGAGCCACCTACGGAAATGTATGCTGCCGAAAAAAACGGGAATAGTAGCAGTTAACCTGTTCATTTAAATTCTCAACAGAACCCTCCCTCAAAGATAAAAAAATTGCCAAATTTTCGACAAAAGGAAATTTTCCACCCTTGTGATAAAAATGGAGATACCATACTCCAGTGTAACTATCTTCCAATTAATTTTAAATCTAAATAAAACCAATATTACACGTATTGATAAGTTTATTGAACATAAAACATATCAAACAGAAAATACGTTAGTTGGTTGGGCTTTAGGCGCATCATTGCGTTACGATATTAGTGCCACAAACAGAAAATAAAATACCCAAAATAATAAATACTCTGATATAAACATAATTAATATTCTATGCTCTGAAATATAAGATGTATTCACAAATATCACTATTATTGCTTTGGCATTTGTTACACATTATAGCAGTATCTCTATTCTTCCTTGAGTGGCTGAATTTACAGAAAAAACTCATGTAAGGTGACCGCGGTTTTCATTACCGATACACGGTTTTCATAACCGCGGTTTCCGTGACCGGTCTTCAAAACCGCGGTTTTCGGTTGGTTATCCAAACCACGGTTTTCAATCAGTTTTCATGGCCGGTATTCGGATTTCGACAAGTTGAAAACTTTAGTTTTCAGTGGTGACGTAAACCGGTTACCGGAAAAAGCTGTATTCGTAAACAATCCTAATGGTTACAGATATTTAATTATTGTTTTGACTACATTAATTATCTCAAAAATATGTATCACAAAGAAATAACTAGTTTCCCTTCAACTATATTATTAGTAGAGTCTATCAATTGATACCATCGTAAATTTGGCACTGGGTCTTTGGAATCTCATTATGCTCAAAAAAGTGTAAATTTAAAGCATATAATTTTAATAATGATTATTCTGTGGTTTATTTATATTACAGCAAAGAACATATGATTTTGGATATACTAAAACATTTTAACTCAGCCCACTAGGTAATTCGTGACATATTATAAGAAATAGTGGCTTTTGTGAGCATGACTCTTTGTCTGTAGCAAAATACCTCATATATGTCTTTTTTTTTCTATTTGATTAAGTACGGGAATATCGCAGACAAGTTGAAATATTCCAATTCTGTTCCAATATTTAAGAAGGAAATAGCTCATTATCGTCGTATTTTCAACAATGATTATTATCTTTGAAAGTGTTGTTAAGTTTCGTCTGGAGTATTGTTTTTGAAATGATTGGTCGTGATTTACTGGTCACCAGGTTGAGACAAAATGACATGCGTGGGGTGGCGCATGTGTGGTTTGCGTGGTGTTACAATAGGTAAAATATTATTTCAGTGAGGCCTCTAGGGCATATCTTCCTTACGTTACCTCTTACGTTCCTCAGGATTCAGTTTTGGGTCCACTGCTTTTGCCTATTCTCACGAATAATCTATCCAAATGTAGTAATATAGTCCTAAATATATATGCCGATATTACGATGATATCTTTTTGATAGGTTGGTGCATAAAGTTAGAATATTTATCGAGAATGTTTGATAATTGGTAATAGACTGATACTTAATTTTAAAGCAAATATTATGGTAACTAAATAGAAAAGAGATTTATCAGTGCCTTTTTTCAGTGTCAGATTTGATTTAAGCTGGTAAAGGTAGATACTCTAAATCTTACACCCTTTACATACTTTGGATTCCCGGTCCAATACGGTATCCAATAAATATTGGGGTGGTGTAAATTTTCACTTAAATATGTATTGAATAGTATTATGTTTCTTTATAAATAGATATCACCTCATGCCAGATATTCCTCATTATACGACATTCATTTACGGTACATTATATAGAGCCTTAATTGTCTTAGTTTCCTAAAGATGTGGGAAGAGTGGGAACTGAATTTGTTTTCAAAATAGCTATCAAGTTACTTTTATTAAGTGACTATTTTATTCCTTAATTAAGTTTGAACAGTATTATGATGTTATTGTGTTCTTTTTTCGTTTGCATTCTGGTGTGAAACACTTTGTTAGCGGCTATAATCATACACTTCTTTTTTAAATGTGAAACTGGTGATTTGTGAGTTTTAAGTAGTGTTTTACCTGTTAGGAACTTATTCATTGAATGCTTATGTAAGAATTAGTACTTTAAAACGTTTTTTAACCACTTTTTAAAGTTTATTTATTGTACTCTGTTATTCACGCCTATTGACATTACAATAAATAAATGATTTTTTTTATTATGGCTCATTGACTAGTTTACAATATGGAAGCTATCACTTTCAAATAATAACTAATAAAGATTTTAGATTTTAGTGGAGGAACTATTATAATTTTAAAATAGATATTCTAAAATAAAAATTCCGTAAAAATGTAAAAGCGATTCACTGCATTCGAAATTTAAATCAGACAAAGCCTCACTCATGCTCCTTACATATGAAATCAGAAAAAGAGCTAGATAAATAAGAAGGTTTCTTTAGACAAAGCTAAAAATCAAAATATAATTTGGTATTGAGTAATTGTGTACATCAACCTGACACATTTTAGTTGATCGTTATGTTTTAATCTTTAAATTGCTAACGTAATATATTGACAGATTAACAATGTTCATGTAGAAAACATAGATGTATGGTATGTCAATAACGTTGATGAATCACTTTTATATCATGTATAACATGACAGGGATGCATTATCATAATACGGTCGGTGAACAACACTTCAAGCTCAATATTAAAACTCCACGCAACTGCCCTTCGAACACATTTAGTGTATAAATTGTAACTCAAAACACATATATTCTGGCAGCCAAATATAAATCAAACTTATATAGGTAGATGTAAAAGTACCATATCGCATTGTTCGCACAGGACGTATATTAAAATCAAGAGGGCAATCGATAGCTCACGGGATCAAAGAGCGCTGCGTTCCAGGGACATAGATCAGGCCGTCCCACAAACCTGGCCATGGCACACCAATAATTTATAGTTAGCTTGATTTGAGCCGATTGGCTAAATAGGTTAAGTTGTTTTACACGTCGGCATTGATAGGTTATGTCATGTACATTGTATGACATGGCTCGCATCATAATAAAATGGAAATTATAATTACCTTACTGACCGACCTCACATCACAGTTTCATACCTAATTAGTAATGCTTGGGAAATTCAATCTGCTTCCGAGTTTCCATTTGATGTACTTAAAAATGAAGTTAGTTTGCAGTGAACTAAAGTTCTAAATATACTGAACTAATTATGAAATCCTTTCTAAATGTAGGTGGTCAACATTAAGACACTTTAAAATATGTAATGTGTACAATACAATGGAATATCAATTTAGAAGTTAAATAAGTATATAATGTAGAACCCTATGTTATTAAAAGTTTAACAAATGAAATTGAAAATTTCCAATTTTACAATAAAACCGTATTCTAATGGTGGAGTAATCTGATTTTGTAATGAATTAACTGCATTTTTAGTCTACGTTTGGCTAGCTTTTGATTCAGTATTGGGAACTGTATAAAGAATTCGAATCGATAGAAAATGTAATAACAAGTAAATATCACAACTGATTAGTAATAATCATGTTTCGTAACAGTAAAGCTACTTACAGCACGTATAGTCCACTGTGAGATACAAGCAGTTACATCAGAAGGAAGAACTAATTACAAAGACTTCAACATATATGTCAAATATACTATAAACAAGACAAAATGCGCAAAGAATATATATGAAGTTTGACCGTATTGGAGAACAAAATACTCTTTTTATTATTCTTTGGGAGTATCAGTCAGGAAAATTGTGGACAGGGTTGAAGACTCACTACTTTTGTTCTTAACTAAACGTTTCGTCTATTGATTTTAGACTTGATTACTAGCCTAAAAAAGCCAGAAAACATACATGATAGTACATCATGAAAAATAGATGTTATAAATCAATGTAAAATTATCTAAAACAACTACTTACAAGAACATCTAGTCCTATAGAAAATAAATAGCAAATTATTACACAAAAAATTGGAAAGATTTTAACACTTATGATTATCACGCAGCAAAAGACCAAATAGTTATTATTTTAAGAAAGGACGAAACAGGTTGGAGTTATTCATACATTATCGGAGCCCTACGAAGAACTACATATAGATTTAAAAAGAGGAGAAAACAAGACACTAGAACACAGTTTTTTTTTTGCCTCTCTAATGACATAAATATTGATTAATATTTTTTACAGTATTAATTTTCATTATTAAACCTAATTTTTTTTTAAATAAATTTTCTCTGTCTTTTGTATGAATTTTATTTCAATTGAAGTTATTCAAATTCTGTATGAGTGGCTAGTATTGCACTGAATCCTTTTTATTATATTCTTTTTTCTACTTCATGTGTCATCTCCAAGTCGGAGGTTAGCAATTAGCATAGCTACTTTGAATTTCGATACTGCCGCTCTGAACAGCTCCTCTGAGATACACTGGAACTAGGCACTAAGATTTGTTAGCCGGTAATCCAACGCCTTCCGACAGTTCAATTGGCTACGATTTTGCATGATAAACTGCAGTATCCTATATTGACTCCTGCATAATATCATTCTGATACTCCAGTTTTCTAACTTTAATTATAAGGATCACTTCCAGCTCCTTGCCCATATCTCTTAGCACCTCTAAATCAGTCCATGATATTTCAAAAATTCTCTTGTACACACACATATCAAAAATCTGGATTTTATTTGTGTGTTGTTGGTTTACTGTCCATGATAACATGCCGTACAATAGAATGGGAAGCACGAAATATCTCACTATTCCAATTTGAAGTTCTAGCTTTCAATCGTGGTTGCAGATAAGATCATGCTTTCTATTATCTGATCGTTTCCGTTTGTTACCCAGGTACCAAGAAATTTGTACTTCCTTACCTCTTCTGTTCCGGTATTGTCAATAATAAGGTCAATATTAGATGTTAGTGCTTTTGAAATTACCACGTATTTGGTTTTCTTTAAATCAATGATGGCATTCTTTCGTTCCACCATTCTTTGCAAATATCAAATGATGTCTGCTACCATCACCGTGTTATCCTCATATCTAAATTTGTTGATAAGTGGTCCGGTAACGACCTGTTCGGCTTGTTCTTCTTCAGGTATTGCTTCCTGGAATATTGCCTCGGAGTATAGGTTAAATAGCATC